>JAOEGS010016594.1:29822-59145 GCA_025447755.1 Corythornis vintsioides | reverse complement strand
ATAGTATACAGACATCTATTTCACCACTAGGTCACCAATGTTTACAGAAAGCAGGTTATATTAGCAGCATTTCCCTTCTCCTCCTCTCGCCCCGGCTCGGGCCTGGCTGAGGCCGCGGCCGGCTGCCCTCGCCGGGGGAAAGGAGGGATGAGGGCGGCGAGCGAGCCTGCGTGTCCGGAGGCCCCTTTTAGGGGAGGGTCGCCTTCCCACCCCTGCTCTCCTCTTCCCTCCCTCTACCGCTGAGTGAGGCTGGCCCCGGCCTGAGGAGGGGGGAAGGCGGGAGGAGGGGGCGGGGGTGAGGCGGTGGGGGCCGCTCCCGGGGGTTCTGCTCCCGGCTCCCGGCGGTTCTACTCCCGGCTCCCGGCGGTTCTACTCCCCGCTCCCGGGGGCTCTCGGGAGGCGGCAGAGATCCCGCTCCGTGCCCGAGGTGTCCCCTCGGCTGCGCGCTACGTGCTGCCTTCCCCAGGCCAGCGCTTGGCTGCGGTGCCAACCCGGCCTCCTGCTGGCAGCGCTGGGGACCGGGGGCTCCATTTCCTCTCTCCCTCAGCCTGGCAGCGGCCGCAGCCTCCCGGGAGAGCCCCCCGGGGTAGCCGGCTGGCCGTGCACACAAGTTCAGGCCGCTCTTGGCCGCGTTTCCCCAACTTGGCGTTTGTCACTGCCCTGCTTCGCGTTGTTTAGAATGTAGTAAAGCGTATCCATATGGCGGAGGTTACCGGCTTTGTTAGAGAGCTGCGGGCTCAGTTGTGCAATGAAATCTAGGAGCAAAAGAGCGATGGAAGTCGAGAGAAGAAAGGTTGCCAGGTCACTCGGGGACATAGAATATTATTTCGGTTAAAACTGTGGGAGTTAATATGGAACAGTGGTTTTAAGTTTGGTTCTGTGGTGAGAATTCTTACCTAGAAACTCTAATGCTTAGGTGACTGGTGCTAAGCTTTCTTCTAGAAAAGTTTTAACATATGTGGAACTTTTTATGTAAAACTGCTAAGAACAGAAACATAAAAGAAGCTTTTCCCCTAGAGGGATAATCTAGCAAAGAATAATGTAGTGAAATAGAGGACCTGTAGCTGAGTTGCCTTTTCTGCTCCTCTTGGGATCCACAATTAGGTGCTGTCTGTTTAATTTTATTTTTATTTCCCTCTGATTTGATTCCCTTTAAGGGACAAGAATTAAGAATGACTGTTTTCCTCTTAGAGTACAGCTTCTCTGTTATTACTCTCTTGCTTTTCTTTCTGCAGTGCACAAAGACTTTTACTAGACATACCAGGCAGATAGGCCTGTGCAACTGTGTCTCTCCAGACATGCTCAAGGCTTTGCTTTCATGCATGACCTCGTTTGCACATTATGGTACCAGTGACTGGGTTGAACTATTGATGTGATCATTTGAGGGCTTGTAGTGCCAGGTTCCCTTGCTCAGGTACAGGTATACTTTCACTTCACAGGTATTCATGGTGCTGTTGTTGCTGAGGCTGTTCTGTTTGCTTCTTGTGATAGAGCTTGTTCAGAGTTATATGTAAGGAGTGACATTTTGAAATCATTGAAAATATTGTGAGAGTATTGGCCCAGAGTAGTTCTGTATGTGGGAGTCTCTATGATCCTTTATTAGCTGATTCTGCTGCTCCCACTCAATGTTACTACTTTGTGGCACCAGCTGAAGTGGCTGCTCTTTACCATCAGGGACCCTCATTTAGTGTATAAGGGCATTTTCCTCTTACACAGCAACCCTCTCTTCACCTCAGGCTCTTGATAGAACAATCACTGTATTTTTAGAGTCCTAGGTTGCTCATTGCTACTTGTGTGTCTCAGGCTCCTGTTACTCTGTTCCCTTCAGCCAGGCTCATCTTAGTCTTGTTTACTTCCTAGTTTATCTCTGTGGCTCAGCCCTTTCCCCCTTTGAAGCGGGCAGTGGTGGTGCCTGTTCTGGGGTGAGGGCTGGGACTGACTTTCCACATCATGAGGCTCTCTGTTTCCTTCCTGTGAAATCATCCACATGGAGCCTGAGCACCACAGTGGCTCCAGAGAGCTTCCTGCTGCTCTGAATCATGAGGCAGGGCATTGGAAAGCAGCATGGCAGAGCATGGCTGCACTGTGAGCCAGTCTGCAAACAGGGGCTGTCAGCAGCTTGCTGGGTTGGCTTGTGCAAGGCTCCGTGTGGCCTGGGAGCTGCCAGTGAAAGCCCCTGTCCATGTGTTGATCTGCTATCTATAAAATGGACACTGAGCTCAGAGGAGTGAGCAGGGAGTGTGTGCTTGGTTTGCAGCTGCTCTGAGTGCCCCAGAGCTGCAGGCTCTAGGATCTGTCAGCACATCCTTGTCAGGGCTGCACTGCTTCACTCCTATCTCCTGTCACTGAGCCCCTGCTGTCAGTTCCTTCTCCAGCCCTTGCTGGTCTCTGCAAGCTCCTTTGCTCCTCCAGCTCCCCCTGCCAGACTGGGCACCTCGGAGGGTGCTGTGGGTGCTGGGCTCCTGCCAGTGTGGCTGCCTGCTTTGCCATGGGCTTTGCTATTTTCAGCCTCATTCTTCTTCTGGAATCACTATAAAGCGACTTAGGAGGCTCTGTCTGACTAAGTTGAAAAATTTGCTGCTGAGTGAGGAAACTTTGTTGAAACATGTTCTTACACAGGGAGTAAGATGGTTTATTTTATCCAAGAGGGGGGCATCAAAAAATCCGTTTTCACGGCTAGGAAACCTATGATCCCTGTTCTTTTATCCCAAATAACGTTGGAGTTTTTGACTTGTTGAATTTGCTGAAACATTGTGCCCATATTTTTTTTACTTCAAGAAGCTCTGAGAAGTAAAAAATCTGGAAAAAACAGAGAAAATTTTTGTCTTTTAAAGAAAGTTTGATATTCCTTTTATTATATCTTACATATTTATATCTTTTTCTATAAGGACAGAAAAAGGTTAAACCAGCATAATTATTGTTTTTCCATTTAAAGCTTGATGAAGACTTGCATAACATTCTGTAACTTTGCTTGGTGTTGATGTATTTATAAATAGTAAACTTTACATGGTTCTCTTGTTATTCTTTGAAAGAATATTTGTTTTTTTGCCTGCTACTCAAGGCCTTCATTTATTGTTGAAGCAGCATTTACCTGAATGGGTGTTCAAGGGAGTGAAGGCAGTTACAGCTTTACAAGGAAATTATAACCCTCTCAAACCAGGGAACTAATTGTCTCACTTGGCATTTAGCTATAGGTTACCTCTTTAAATTGCTACTAGATGGTTGAAACTTTGAAGTCTTCTTTGCTGTTTTCCAGTGCATGTACTTGTTTTTAACTCCCATATGTCTTCTTGAAGGTACAGGATGGTTGGATGTTGATTCTCTTCAGGACTCTGGATTCCTGGAATGGGATGCAGGGAAGGATGTGCTCATGTCCTTACTCAGGGTGGTAGAAATCTTCATCTTGTGGCATTTGTGGATAAATCTGGACCTGCTCTTACTGTGCTGGCTCTGCTGGCATCAGGGTTGCCCATTTTGCTTGATTTTGCCAGTAAATTAGATTGAAATTCACTGTAAGCTACTATACATAGGAGACAAGAATTTAATATACAGCTTCAGCTCTCTTCTTTTTTCTCTTCTGCATGAGAAATTTTCCTTAAGTTCCATTTGACAGTGTTCCAAAATGTAGTGTAACTTTTCCAGTCTTTTGGTTGTCATGGTTGGTATATTTTCTTTAGGAAGAAAAAGGCCACCTATTACTATGTGGCTTCAGCCAGCAATGTGGTCTTAAGGTGGTTAAAGATGAGGTAGTGACTTAATGAAAAGATAATTATTGTTGTCATGTGTAAATCAAACTTTTTCCTTTCATTTAGCAAGTACTGTGCTTCCCAAAGGAAAAGTGAAACTTTTTTCAGCAGTGACTGCTAAATTCAGTGGGATTTTGTACATTTATTTTCCCCTTAGTCTTGAAATGTTTTCCTTTAGCAAAATTGCCATGTACTCATAAACTCAGTGGTGTAACATGTATAGAAAGAGTACAGAGGAAGGGCCAAACCTTCCTGAGCTCCAGGAAGGCATTGCTTTCCCACCCTGCATTCCCTACCCTGCTCTCCACTGCAGGATGGCAAAGGGATTTAAATGCTTTAACTCTCCAAGAGAAAATAGATTATCATGTGGTTCTCTTCTACCCACTTAAAACGGTGTAAGAGGGAAAGATTTCCTCCCATTTCAGAAAGCAGCCTTTCTAAAGAACTTTGTCCTGGCAGGAATTGCAGGGATCAAGTCAGTGAACACAGTCAACTGCTGCTAAACTGACTTTATTAGTGTACCCAGTTCTTGCTAATGATTTACATGCCTAATGAAGGTTTTGTTCCTCAGCTGAGCATGTGCTGACAGTGGCTTTACAAAACTTGCAAGACTTGTCAAAATCTTGTTGTATGTTGCCTCCCTTACTGCAGGTTTTAGCAAAATACTTGGTCATATTTTTAGTGATGTAATAGTCAGTGTAGTAATACTCAGACTGCCAGAAAATACTACTAAATTGGAATATTAAGAGGAGTCAACCTCCTTTTGCTAAGTCTTCTTTTTGCTAAGTTCTGAACTGGAAAAAGGAGCTGGTGGAAAATATTGTGCAGTTTTCACTGTAGTGGCTGTGGGGAGGGATCTGTTCCATGCATTGTCCAATTAATTTGCTTTAGTGTTGTGCACTTAAAGCCACTAGAATGTCAGACACCTCTAACGTTATCAGCTAGTGAAGTGCTGCACTTCCCAACTCAGTGCCAGGGGCTTTTCTGTTCTCACATTTCTTGTAACACCCAAAGCTGAACTGAAAACATTTCTTGATCTGTTTTATGCCATCGAAAGTGGGAAAAATAAAAGAGCTGAGTAGCATCATCCCCAGATGTACTGCACAAATCTTATCTGATGAGTTGTAATTTGTCAGTGTGCAGTTCTTTAAACATTTCTAAGAAGAGCTTCAAAGAGAATTCAGTGCTGCCCAGGATGTGGGTTTGCCTCTGCTCAGGCTGAGATGATGCCCATATTTTATATACTCAGGAGTGTTTTAATGGGTGGTGTGTTTAAATGAGCACCCTAGGTTGGTGCAATTAATTCTGATTTCTCCATTTTCATTTCTTTTGCCTTCACTATTCCCTTTAAGAGAAACTCAGTGCTTTTAAATAAGAAATTGTAATATGAGTGTTATTTCATCTGTTGCCATAGTCTCTTTTTGCAGAAAAATATTCCTCCTAAATACCTTTATAGCTTTGCTGCAGCTGTGAAGTCATTTGGTACCTGGTGGCCAGGCCTTCTAGAAAGTTGGTTGTTTGGGGTTTTTTAAAGTAAAAAAACCCAAACAAACCACATCTAAATTCCTCTATCTGGCTTAACAAAGCTGGACAAGGCCAAGGTAGAAGCAGACTATTGATTTAGCTGGGAAGGTGCTGTTGATAATGACATCATCAAGTCAGTCCAGAACTGGCTTTGATGTTTTCCTTGCTGCCATCAGTGTTGTCTTTTGAATTCAGTCCTCATTGAGCTGTCCACAGTGCTGCCAGATTTTGGTTTTGTTTGATTGTGAAACTGCTTTTTTTTCTTTATCACTGATGTAGTGAGAGTAGTTATTTCATTCTTGTTAAGTCAGTGTTAATATTTGCCTTGACAGCTCTGCAGGCAGGAAAGTCTTTGAGAGAAGTGTTAAAATACTTAATTTTTCAGAGATATAGAATAGCTACATATATATCTGCACTTCTTTGGGCCTCACATGCCTTTCCTAACAGTTGTTCTGGCTATAACCTGGTTGTGTTCCCTTGTACAAGTCACTTCATAATTGGAACGTGGAGAATATGCTTAATTTATATATAAATGGTTAATGCTTCTGCAGGTAGTCTAGAAAAAATAGTTGTAATTCTCTTGTGGCCAGATGAGGAGCTGCCTTGGCAGGCAGTTAGACGCTGTGGGTGGCTCTGTTTGAGCTGCTGATGGCACAGATCAGAGCTTTAGAACGTTTTGTCTTGCTGCTGCTTTTTTTTTTGGTGTGTTCTTAGTTCAGTCATGAAATCGATGGTGGAGCTTATTAATGTGAGAAAATAATGAAATTTGAATTTTAATTTAGTAGTAGGAAGTGTGTGTGTATGCTAATTTACATTTATTTTAAACAAGCCAATTTTAGAATTCCCAAGAGGGGAGGTTTCACTGGCTTAGCTAGATCAAGCTAAGAATTGTTTGAAATGGAAGTTAGACTTGTCATGTAGATGAATAAGGTTTTTAAACATAATTATCACTGGGGCCTTGTTATATTATCTTCTGAAACTTGTTTAGCAGGAGTTTACTATTAAAGGAGAGGCATCTATTCATGTGGAGGGTAAATTCCTATCTAAATGTTGCTGTGGTCTTGGCTTTGCTTATCCTCTGATCATGAACTCCCTTCATTGTCCTTTCATACAGCTCGTGGTTTACAGTGGGTGCTCTGTTCTGCTCTCTTGGGTTGTTGGTTGTTTTTATCACTCTTGGTTATGCTCCTTGCCCCATCCTTCTCCTCCATGGTGTCTCCCATGTGGAGGGAGGAGGAGGCTTTGCTGGAAGGACAGGGGTTTTCTGCTTCATGCTGTTTAACTGCTGGTGCAGTGTTCCTCAAACAGTGCTACATGTCACCTTCAGCTCTTCTGACTTGAATATTTCTTTTGAGGAAAGCTACTGAGAGCTGCAGGTTTAAAAAGAAAACCCAAAAAACCACCAACCCACAATCAGAACAAAAATAATGTGGAGAAGAAACCCAGTTTCAGGTAGAAATGACAATACAGAAGAATGACTCTGTGAACCAGTAGCTTTCTTCTTGGGAAGAGCTTCAGTGCTTAATGAGAGTGCTTAGGAATTATTTGTATGGCTTCAGAATATTTGCATAAGGGTGTGTTGTTTAAAAAGTGAGAGCTTCATTGGGAAGGAGGAAACTTCCCAGTGGGGCAGGGAAGTGAAGCTTTATTGTTTGTGTCTCATTATGTGATTAGAATACAGTAGTGGTATTTTTTTTTTAATTGTTTCTGACTTGCAAATCCCCTTTAATGTGAAATTCCACTGGAGGTTTAGGCTTCTCTTTAGGAAACTTTTATCTCTTCTTTTTTTTTTTTTTTTTTTTTAAACTTTTTACAAAATCCTTAATGCACAGACCAAAAATGGACATTTACAGGACTGGGTGCCACATGGAGTAAGGTTTTGATAGTGACACTTCAGGATAAAATTATTTCCAGTAGAAAAAAAAAAAAAAATCAGTGGAGATTTGGACTTCCCCTAGTAAAATGCCATTATTTGCAGTCTCCTCATGTTGGTGCAGTGACTGTGGCACTGTGCCACAGCTGAGCTTTGGGTTGTCAGTGCCTAATAGGAGAACAAGAAGCAGGTGGTGGAAGAAAATCCCAAGGTTTAATGGGGAAAAAACCCCCTCTCTCAGAGGAGAGTTGTATCTCAGTTATTCCATTACTATATGAACCTGCATATTACCCCTCTTGGGTGATGCTGAAAACCACAGCCCTATCTCTAGAAACCACTTTAGATAACATTGCATCTCTTGTGTGTTAAAGATGTTCCTGCAGCTGCTTTCACTATCTCAGATGACAAAATGAGGCATAACCTCAGCTCTTAACTGTGAGTTTTCTGTTCTGAAACTAAGCCATGAGAGTGGTCATGTTTTTGTAGATTAATCTGGTGTGAATGGGGAAAGATTTCTTTCTCAAGCAAAGCATGGCTGCAGCAGAGTTGACTTTTGTAAACTACTAAATATTTTAGGTGGCAAGACAACTTCAGATTTTTCTTTTTAAATCTGACCCCAAAAGACTTCTAGTCAGAGTTGAAAGGAGGTGTGGATGAAAGTGCTTGCAAAGGTGCAAAATACAGCCACTCTAGCTTATTTCTGTATTGAGGACAAATCATTTCTGTGTTTCATTAAATTGTACACAATGTGAGTGCCACAGGGAATGTGGGTTTGGGGCCTCTGTGGCACCAGTTTCCAGCTGGGTAGGCACAGCACACTAGAAAGACATGCCAGTGGCAGCAGAATAAAAGCCCAAGAGCCATTAGAGCTCATTAAGCTGAGTGGAACTTGTGTGTCTGTGGTCACTAGTGTCTGAGAGTGTGGAGGGCTGGAGGAGAAGTGTGGGATGTAATGGCAAGGAGAACAAGGGAAGGGAAAGGCTTTGGTAGAAAGGTTGGGGTAGCAACATGATGTTGAGAGCTAAAACTGCTCCACGTGACTTAATTTAACCAGTTTGTACTATTTGTAATGGGGGAAAAAAACCAAAGTCTGTGAAGTTCTGAGATCTTGAGGTGTAGAGGAGGGTCCTAGTGAGATGCACAGTCCTAGTGGTGTTACTGCATGTTTGAACTGGTGTCTGGTTCTCATGTCCATCTCTGAGCACAACACCCCCTCACACCACTGTGTCTGGGTGTGATTCTGGTCTCTGTGCATTCTATCTCCTCATGGAGCCAGAATGGATATCTTTATCCTATAGAGGTCCAAAAAGTAACCAGGACAACCAAGGGAGCTGTAGAATTGTAACTGGGTATTTATTCCAAAGTAACAAGACTGGTTTGGGTTGGAAGGGATATTTAGAGATGAGCTAGCCCAACCTTCCTGCCATGGCTGGGACCCTTATCCACAGATAAAAGGATGCACTTGAGAGTTCATATTGCTTGAATTCTTCAGAAGTGACAATTATTAAATAAAAATCATGTCTAGATGAGGTCTTTGAACATGAACAGCAGTGCCTTCAAACTTACCATCTCACTATCTAGTACTTTGACTCCTTGTTAAGGTGTTTAATTTCATACTACAACACTTAGAAATGAAAAGCAATCTGGCAGAGTAGGATCCCTAAACCTGTTAAATAGCCATATGTGGAAGATATGAGTATTAGTAGTCATAACTACTACTGCTACTACTACAGTCATATGACCAAATAGGAGAACAGCTCCTTTGTTTTTACTCCTCAGTGCTGAAGTAACCCTGGCTCTGATGGTATGTTCTGTATGCTGAGGTGCACTGTGGCTAGAAAGTGTGATAGCTGCTCTCCAGGAGACCAGAAGAACCTTTAGAGAGGGTCTCCATGAAAAGTTATGTGAAAGGCATCATGTATGAGTTCTTAACAGCATCTGGGCAGAGTTTATGGTCAGAGTGAGAAAAGAGCAAAGAGACATGGAGCACATGCAGGAAAATGGGGATTGCAAGAAGGTAGTTGATCTAAGTGTCTTTAAAGGTTGCCTTCCACTTCTAAATGGAGTCCCAGCATGGCCTAGAGTGAGCAGGTGCTTGAGAGAAGTGCAGAACAGACTGGATGCAGCAGGGAATGGGAACACCCTGTCCCTGCAGGGTTGAACTCTGGATAGCATTCAGGGGTCATTCCAGGAAAATAATGATTTACCAGCTGGGGATTGATCCATGCCTAGGAAACTCATGGAGAATCTCAGGTGAATGTTACCAGGAACGTGTTGAGAAGGGCACTGTGGAGCATGCTGATGGTGCAAGTCCAGCCTTCAGACAGAGGAGAGGTGAGGAACAAGGAATAAGTGAACTAGAGCTTTAGAAAAGGGAATTGAGATTCAGCATTATTAGCAGAAAACCTCATTCAATCTTCTGGCAATCACACCTTTGACAGCCAATTCTGAAGATAATGGTGCAACACATCCTAGATTTAACTGACTTTCTGATTCCTTCAGCTCTCCAGTGCTTTCCTCCAGCTCTGTTGAACTCTTGGGTTTGATAGATTCGTTACCTTTATTTGTTGTGCATCATCTCATCCAAAAACACTGCAGCTTGAGTGAAGACCTTGTAGTTTCCATACTCTGAAACATACTTCATGAGCAGCAGAGGCAGGTGTACAGGTTCCATGTAGATTTCTCTACTCCAGTAATATCAAGGAGCTGGGAGCTGCAGCTTTGAGTTGTCCTTATCATAGAAAACACTGCCAGCCTTGCTCCTATCTTGCTCTAACGGTTCCTAACAGCCAGGGTGAAGTTAAACTTCTCTAGGAAACACAGACTGACAGAAAACTTGAAGACAGCCCAAAGTTGTGGGGGTTTACTAGTGCTATTTTTTTTTGCTTGGTTGGTTGTTCTTTTTCCTCTTTAGTTGGATTCTAAACAGAAAAAGCTGAACTCCCTCTGTTCCTTTTCTTGCTCTGAACATATATATGTAAATAAAATGCATACAGACTCTGTGCAGATCCTGTCAAGAATTCAGATTGGATGCTTTCCACATTCTTTTTGAATTCCCTCTGTTACTGGTATTGGAAGGACTATTTGTGGAAATCCTGTTTCCCCTGCCATGGGGTGTCTCCTCTCCAGAGAGACTGTGAACTGTTTGCAAGCCCAGGGACGAGGCACCGAGGTGGGCAGGGGAAGAAGCACGAGATGGAGCAGGAGAGGCTGGTTGCTCAGCCTGAGGAGGGTGCAGGGTGAGGTGGCTGCCAAGGAGAGGCTGTGGAGGAGACAGAGCCCAGCCTGGGGCAGGTGCACCTGCCAGAGTTGATTTTACCAAACACTGGAACAGGTTGTAAGATGCTGTGGCAACTCCTCGAGCAGATACTCGACTGGACAAGTCAACCTGTTCCCTTCCAACGTACACTGATCTATGGTCATGATACTTGGCACCTCTGCAGCAGCTGCTGGAGAGCCTTTTCCAGCAGATGTGTCTGTTCCTTTGCCAGTCTTTGTTCTTTTTCACTGCATTGTGATGAGGAACACGTTCATTGTGGTTTTGTTGTTGTTCTGGAGGCAAAATAGCTGATCGCTAGTTGAGGACAAATTATTAAGCTTCTTTTTTTTCCAAGGACAGCCCTCTGTGTCTGTGCAGTGGCATCAGTAACTGACCTGGAGGTGGCAACAAACGTGCTCAGTGGTTGTATATTCTGTGCTGGGGTTGGCAGGAAAGGTGGATCAAATGAAGGAGAATCAAATGCAGGAGGATTGAGCTGCATTCTGAATCAAAACTCTGTATAATGACATGAAATTTGGCCTTCTTTTGATAAATACTTGGGTATCATGTAATCAGTATATCTGAAATACTTTGTGAAGTGCATTTGTTACTGCTCAGCAATAGCTGAAAACACCCATGGTGAGGAGCTGCCTTGTCTGATATTAGAAACCTTAACTGAAAGTGAAGCTTCCAAATGAGGCTCTTTCCTTCCCTTTAGCTTAATTTAGAGACTATATTTTTAGAGAAAATGGTTTTAGAGACACTTCCTACCAGCAAATATAAGTTGGATTAGTCCAGTGCTACAACATGCTCTGAGTTGTGAAGACATCACCTCATTATTAAATGAGTTGGGACTTGCCCCACAAGGAAACTTATTGATATAATTACACTGGTATAATTATGCTCAGATGATTCCCTGTGTCGACAAGCCTTTTAGATGCAACTAGTTTGGCCCCTTCTTATTTAGTAACTCATTAGAATTGCATAATTCATTGCTGGAAAAAAAAAACAAAACAACAAAACACCCAACAAACTTCAACTGGCAAGTTTAGTGCTGACTGGCAAAGCCTCCAGAGTGCTGAGCAGACCACAAGTTAAAGCTTTAACAAATGAAGAAGAATGAAGGACAAAAGAAATGAAGCCTGGGAAGTGGTTACAAATGAAAGAGTCCTGAAAAATCCAGATTGCATGGATTTGGGATGGGTTGAGCCAGGCCCATTCAGGAACACAGCTCATTTTTTGGTTGTACATTTTATCTCAGAAAAGTGCCACGAGACTGTTGTTTTTCTAATATCTGTTGTTTTTCTAGTATCTGTCTTTTTCCAGATTTCTGGGTTTTTTTGGTGGAAATTACAGTGCTTAAAATTGGTGACTGTGAACATTTGGTTATGTAAATGGGAGGAGTTCTAATAGGAAGTCTGCTTTTTTTTTCCTGATAAAAATAAGCCTGAAGACAGTATACTGGCACCTCGTTATTCAATACCCATCTTAAATTCACACCTTCAAACTGGGGCTCTTGATGCTCTCAATCACCATTTCAAGGCCAAAATGTTCTCATTCATATTATCATGTAGGGGATGAGTGAGGAGCCTCTGATACTTATCCCATAGATGCTCTGGTTTGTCAGTCTTTCATCTTTTTCTTCTAATCCATTCTTCCCTTGACAGCTGTTTAAAATCCAAGTATGCATATAGATTTTCCAGCACTGAAGTACTGTCTCTACACATCCAGAAAGTGAATTCAGATCAACAGTTGCAATATTCAGGGTTGTTTGGTTTTTTTTTCCTTGAAGTTCAGTTCCCATTCCTCAGTTCTATAGTTGACACACATATATCTGCTTTATGTGGCAGAAATATAGGTTGACTGCTTATCAGGTCAGTGCTGCTGTTTAATAAACTGTATTTATCTCCTTGAAGCAACACCCTGCCCTAAATAAGTTTGCCTAGGGAGTTGAGCCAGAAATAGCTGCTTTTTTATTTATTTGAATTGGATCATAAAATAAAAATAAAAATAAAAGAAAAATGAAGAAATGTTTAAAATGAAGATACAGAGTGGTGGTACTGCTTTCTGGACAGCTTGGTTCTTTTTTCCTCCATCAGATGTGCAGGTTGTAAAGCCATGTAAAGCTCCCCAGGAGCCTGCACTTGGCTCAGCATTTCATGTCAACCTCCAAACTGAATAAATGCCCCCCCCTTGCACTTACTGGTGCCACTAAAGCTCCAGTGGCAGTGTAAGGATTTAGTTAATGAGCAGTTGTGTGATTGTGATGATCCCTGAACAGCTTTCCTGGTCATCCTGAAGGTCTTCTGCACCCATAGTGGTTTGGTGTTGCATTGCACCCCTGAGAGAAGTAGAGATGGAGAAATATTCCAAGGCATGAAAGCAGGCAGCAAAGAGAAGGGATGTGCATATGGGTGAGGTAGTAGTTGACCAGGTACTAGTGGTATCCATAACACAGCTAGAATGCAGTGTGGCCACAAAGTGGAAATGTTCAAATCCAAATCCCAGGAGCCTGGGAAGGAAATGAAGAGGTTTTTGGATGGGTGGTGCTCTGGGGACCATGGAATGACAGCAAACATCAGAGAAGAACGTTAATGACTAGGTCGTGGTTTTCAAATGGGAACATTCTGTTACAGAAAGAGGGAAAGAAAACTGTGCAGTGGGGAGCTGTAAAGCATTAAACAGAATGGCTGAAATCCTAGATGGGAGCCAGATATCTTAAGGAAAATGTGGTAAATTAGATTTTGGTGGAGTAGAGGTGGGTGCTTGGTGCCCATCCTGATCTCTCTAGGGGTGGGTAACAGAAACCTGTGTCATACTGCAAGTATAAGTAGTGGTGGGAGTGATTTCTACATTCCAGCTGTAGAAGTGACTCTGAGTTGTCATATCCACAGCAGAGGGGTATTTCCACTGAAAGACACAGAAACTCTGAATTTATCAAACCAAGGGGACACTGGCTGCAGGGTAATCACCATCAGGAAAATCCCTGGAGTGAGCAGAGGTGCTGTAAGTGTTGGGAAAAGCTGATGAGTAACTTACCTTGGGAGTCAAGATGTGCAAGAATGAAAGGAAAAAAAGAAATAGAACTTGCCAAAGGTTGAGGGGAATTAGTTCAGGATTTCAACTTGCCTTCAGGGATGTAAACTGGAAAGGGCAGAGGCTGCTTGTGGTGAGGACTGGGTTAGAGATAAGAATCTAGAGCTGTTGTGTGAAAACTAAGAAGAAACTTTGCTTCATTTCTCAGGTTTTGAAGCTACAAAGGCAAGGTGGATAAATAATAATATTGAAATGAGAATTGCTGTATTGCCATTGAAAGTAAACCTGAAGGAGTTAGAGACACAGAACTCTTTTCCATGACTTAGAACTCCTGGTTTCTGTATAAATGCAAATCTTAAACATACTGATCATGTTAGTGCTGGAGAATCCCAGACTTCAATGGCAATGTTTATGAAAAGGAGGAAAAAAAGGCAAATTGAACTTCTGTAATAGTAAGTAAGTAGATAAAAGTGGAAGGGTGTTTCTGAGCAGTACAGCATCCCAGTGGGGGCTGAGCAGTTAAGGAAGGGATGTGTGTTGGTTCTGGTGCTAGCAGAGGATGGATTTCACAGTCCCAGCACACCACACCTGGATTCTTACATAAGCAACAGGGAGCCTCCTGGGTTGTTTCACATGTGAAGGTTTGGCTGCAAGTTGTTATTGCTCCAGCCCACAGACATCCCAAGTAGTGGTGCTGCAGGAGTTTTGAATGCTGGAGTTGGTACCTTACACACTTCTTCATGGAAGGTGGTAAAAATCCCATTTTACAAATATTTGCTCAAATCAATGTCATTGGGTGTCTGTTTTGAAACAGGTTCTTCCCTGCAATGAAGATCTAGTTCTCACCTTCCCAGTAGTGCCTGCTTAGTCTCAAATTCCCACCTAGCTGACTTGGGGTGTAGGAAAATACAACTGATTTGAAGATTATTTTCTGTTTATTGCTCAATAATCAGGACAAATGGTGACCAGCATGGGAAGACAGTCAGATTTCATGAACTTTTGATAGCAGTTTTTAGATTGTTTTAAAAGTTACTGGTTGAATGTGCTGTGCTTCATTAGTAAAATAGCCTATTAATTTGTCTAGCTTCCAGTTTGATGCTTCTGATGGCTATTTTGTGCTTTCTTTTTAGTGCTCACACCTCCTCCACAGTTGCCACCACCAATACAGGGATATGCCTTCAAACCTCCTCCTCGACCAGATTTTGGCACTTCTGGGAGAACAATCAAACTGCAGGCCAACTTCTTTGAAATGGACATTCCTAAAATGGATATCTATCATTATGAATTGGATATAAAGCCAGAAAAATGCCCTAGAAGAGTTAACAGGTAATTTTGTGCTTTGCTTTTCCTCAGTTTTCCTTTGAAAGTGCTGGAGCTGTGTCAGAGCTTAGAGACTGTGTCTGTCTTCAGTCATTGTACTGACAGCTGCCAGCTTTGCAGATCTATCAACAGGCTGCTTTTTTTTATTTCCTCAGTCTTTCTGTCCCAATCCAAGTTGTCCCATGTTTTGATTGAACTTGTCAGACTCTTAAGATGCTGCTGACCCAAGCCACTGGAGACTGATGGATAAACTGTATTAACTCTAGTGGAGTCAGACATATAGGACAGCTTGATAAATAGAATTCTTAATATTGCTTTTTTAACTGTATTAGAGTGCAGCTGGCTGAGAAGTCAGCAGGGAGGATGGTGGAGGGATTAAATGGGGTAAGAAATTATCCTTCATCCAAAGATTCTATATAAGGGAAATCCAGGCTCCTGAAATAAGACAGCAAGGTGAAAACATGGATCAGTTGGCCAAAGAAACAAGCAATTAAGTCTTGCATTTTGCATACGTGCCCTATTAGTCACAGTGTGGCAACCTCATTGACTTGAAAAAGGGTGGTATTGCCAGAAGTGAAACTGGAGAACAAGACTTGGCACTAACTGGAAACCACAGGTGTCATCATGGTAACTGCCTACATCTTGACTGGAGAGGATGGGAATGGCATGTGTAGGTATTCCCTACTAGAAAAGGCCACGTGGGTGGAATATGTTGGAGTCATGAACATGAACAAAGTGTGGAGTGAAAAAAGCCACCTGAAAGCCAGTCTTCATACTGGGAACAAATAAACCAAGTTCTCCTAAAGGTTTGGTAATTACAGCAGTTTCATAAAGCAGCAGCACTCCACTTTGCTGTCCTGTTTTTCTTCTGTGATGGTCTGCTATACATTGAATTTTTAAGCTCATGGAGAATTGAATCTTAATGTTCACCTAATAAAGTGGATGTTTTCTTTCTTTGGATATTTTAAAAAGTGGATGATTTGTTTTCTTTCTCAACAGTCTGTATCTCCACTTGGGTTCTGCAGCATCCATGCCCTTGGAATTCACAAGGACACCCATGGCTGGTGTGAGGCTCAAGATGAGCTCTGTGATTGAGTTGTTACTAGAACAGCAGTCCCTACAGGGCTGAAGTTAGTGAATGGGCAAATCACTTGGAGAAAATAACTTACTTTTCATTAACATCTCTCCACCCACAGCTGAGAAGCTAGATATGGTTTGAAGCTTGAAAACCTTAATTAAGTGGAAGTGTTCACTTCCTATGAAGTAGTTCACAATTAGAAGAACTTGTTCAGTAAAACAATAGGTTTTTCATTGCTCAGTCTGAAGTCAAGGTTGAAAAATACCTCCTTACTCCCACCCTACAAATTATGTACTTGTTCAGTCAGACACTGCAGACCTGAGGCAGAAATTACCCAGTCAGGTTTTATTTACATTTCTCAGCAGGTTTCATTCAGTGGTCACATCTTGTCCTAAAGCCCTGGCACACAGCATTGTCACTTAAACCAGCCTTCATTCTTCAATGAATGGAGAGTTTCATCTCAGCCTTTGACTGTGTGCTGGCTTAATTGCCTCTTCAAGTCAAGGTCCATGAAGTAAGTATTCACCTGCAGCCTCTCTGAGCTGCTAGTTGGCAGCAGTGCTGAAGGAGGAGCTTGCACTGCTTTCTTCTCAGTGCAACTTCTCAAAGTTCTTTAGCCCCCAGCTGTGTGTTAAGGACCCTACAGGCAGCACCCTGCAGACTGCTGATGGGGTTCAGACTTTGCAGCCTGAAGGGTGACTCTTTGGGGGATGTGGATCTTTGGCATCAGAGAGTGTTTTTCTTCCAGCAGATCTCCCATCAGCTGGTGAACCTCTTTGCATGACCAGTGCATAAACACTGTGGTTTGAGAAGATCTTTGCATGGTTACCCCACTCATACAAATGTGCAGCCTGATTCCAGCTCTGCCTAAATGTATTTCCAACATTCATGGGTCCCAGTTAACACTCACATCCAGTTTTGTTTGGATGGATCTCAGTTTTGTGGTGTACTTATATTGTTTGCTTATCATGGTCATCACAGAATTACTGTCCTTACACTAAGGCTGTTATTTATTTACTTATTCACTGAATGAATGAAAGCTGCTCAGGATGCTGAGCTTTTGGTCCATGGTCCCCTGCAGAAAGAGCTGTAGGACAGGGCAGCAGAATCCCTAGGAGAATAGCAAGCACTTCTCATTTTGGCTTCAGAGACCACAAGCTTTTGCTTTCTCACTTTCAGTAGAGCACAGAAAAGAGGAAGGAAAGTTTTAATCTGAAAAAGCCAAAAATAGCTGCTTTAAGAAAACAGTTTAGGCTGGGAAAAGGAGGCTTTACTTCAGATCAGTCAACAGTGGACAACTCTTTCATTTACCTAATGCCTCTTTGTAAATATTGGTGTTAGTGTTCTGCTGCTGCTTAACATTCAAAATAAAAATGTTGAATTAATGTCTTTTTGTATTTCCAGAGAAATAGTGGAGCATATGGTTCAGCACTTTAAAACCCAGATTTTTGGGGATCGGAAGCCAGTGTTTGATGGAAGAAAAAACCTTTACACAGCTATGCCCCTTCCCATTGGGAGAGATAAAGTAAGTTTTAAATAGAAAAGTTTCTAACTGGAGACTTTCATGTAGTATTTGCAGAGTAATAACTGATAGAAAGTGATGTTGTATTTCTTTCTGTTGCCACTTCACTCAGGGTGTGGTTCACCAGGACACAAGTGTGAACTTCCTGCCACCAAAATGGTCACTCTGCTTTCTATATCTCTTCTTTCCTCTCTCTTTCTCCCCCTCTTTTTCTTCCCCCTTGTGGGTTTCTCCTGGCTTGGTGAGCTGGATCAACTGTGCAAGGCAGCTGACAAGCTCTATGCTGGCACTGGGGAGAAAGTGAAAGCCCAGTTGGATTTGGGAGAGGGGAACCTCACCCCTCTAGGCAGCACTGGGTTGTTGTCAACTCCTTTAATCCCATCAAAGCTTGTGAGGTGATACTATCCCCAAGCTGGAAGAAACTCCTCCATCCCTCCATTGCCTGCATGGAACCACTAACCTAATCCTGTATGGTGTGAGAGCCACATTAATTCCCACTGCATAGGTGAAGAGCTGCTGGCTTAGCCCTGAGCTGAGGGGGCTGCATGTCCTGTGTGTGAGGTGGTGACCCCTTGTAGCTGCAAAGTGTCCCCAGCTCTGTGCCTGTTGACTGGTGGAGAAGGTCCTGTGTTGGAATGTGCTAACACATAAACCCTGGGAAATCATGTAGCCTGCCCAGCTGTGCTGTAACATCAGCTTGAATTTTCTCTGGCCTTTTTTTTTGTCCCTCAAGGATACAGTGATTCCTGTTTCCTGGTTGTACTGCAGTAATTCCCAGAGGCTGTTTTCCCTTTCTACCCTGGGTGCAAGGTGAGGTGTGCACCCTGCCAGGGGAGGACTGTCCTGTCCCATGCAACTTGATTACAACCTGCTGACAAAACAAAAGGGGAATGCAGAGAAATATGGAAACTTGCTTATGGAAAAGAACTGGGAGCAGAGCTGAGGTTTCTGCAATGCAGCAGCAGTGTGCTATAAAATAGTTTTATTTTTAAATAGCTGCCCTTTGTCCTGTGTGCCTGTGTAGTGGTTGACATAGTCCTGCCCAAATCAAGCTCTTAATCTGATACCTGCAGTTCTTCTTTTCCCCACATGGATTTAAGTGAATGTCATGTAGCAAAGCTCATCTCTGCTCCAGTGTTAATTACTTTTCATTAGCTGTTAAGGTAACATCTGGGAAAACTATAAGGAACCATTACAAGTATTATATTTTGTGGGTTTTTCCCCCCACTTTCACATAGAGCATTCCATTTTCTACAAAGATAAGATAATTTTCCAGAGGGGGAGTGATACTGGGGGATAAAGAAACTGGGATCAAATGAATCCTCAAATCTAGTAAGACTGAGATGCCAAGTTGACACTACTCTGACTGGGAACAGTATAAGGTGACCTCCTCCTCCCATTCCTTCTGTGTCTGGGGACAAAACAGGACCCAACTCCTGATACACTGGAGTTTAAAGCCCACAAATGAGAAATCTTCCATGGTAAAAATGAAGTCTGGTGAGTGTGTCAGTAGGAAATACTTTTTACACCACCACCACCCCCTAATTCCTTTGTGTCCATGCAAATGAAGGAAAAGGCTGGGAAAAACACCTTGGAAAAAGCTGACTTGAAGGAGTTTATTAACAGCTTTGGGTGGGACAGATTATCTAGCCAGGGTGATGCTCATTTGCAAAAGGTGGTCAGTGAGGAGAGTTTTTAGTGGAGTTTAGCAGAGGATGGTTCAGGTAGTTTCATCTGTGGCTTGCTTGGAATAAATTCCTTTTTCTGCCCTGTTTCTCATGGGTACAGGACTTTGGTGGTGACTCTGCCATACATCTTTCATTATTACCCTGGAGGAAAAAGCTGTTAGAGAGAAAGCTTCACCTGGTTTAAATGGGATGTGGGAAATTTAGCTTAATGAGGGAAGCTTTACATGGTGCTAAATTGATTTAAACATGATTGAAAGCATTTGAAAGCTTGTAGGTATTAGGACTTTCTTCCCTCATAATTAAATTGGGTTTCTTGGGGGTTGTGTTTGGCTCTTCTGTACATAACAAATGTAGCCAGTTTAGGGAACATCTGATTACATTTAGGATCACATGGAAAAGATTCCTGAACATCCAAGGATTAATAAATGATCCTTCATCTTAAGAAGACCTTGATTTACTTGCTGTGTGCATTGGTGGTGGAAGAACTGCTGTTGAACAGAATGCTGACACCAAATTGCCAATATTTCATTTTTTTTCCCCCCTCCTGATGCTCATTAACTTAATTATTGCTCTCTGTCCTCAGCTCTTGTCAGTTGTGGTTGTTCTGGGTTGGTTTTTTTTGTCTTTGCAGACAATCCTGATTATTTTACAACTTCTGTATAAAACTTTTCTGCTTGGCCTTTATGGTTATCAAACCTGGTTTAATTTTTTTTCTTCTTGCATCTTATTTCCATCCTTTAATTCCTTCATTTCTTTTGACCTTTTGGAAATGTCAAGTGTGTAAATATTTTAGCAGAATCTTGGTTTTTACTTGTGCACATTGAGAAGAAACAAATGCATAGGACACAGTCAAGGTATGATGCTGTTAACAGTCTCCACTTTGCTTCCAAGAGCAATCCCAGCTCACCTCTAACTGTGGCTCTGTACCCAACTGCTGCATTATTTGTGTCTTTCCTTAAAACATCCTTCTACAATTAAGAGTTAAATGTGAATTGAACTTGAAAGCTTTCTCACCTAGCAAGATTCAAGGACAACTGGTATATCTTTACATCTTAAGCAGTCTTTTAATGAGAAAAACAACAATTATGAGTGGGCTGAGCTGCAGTTTGATGCAGAAAAAACTTCCACGTTGAAGCTAGGAGGGGAGAATAGAAAGCAAAATCCTTTATTTAGATTAAGAATAAGCTAAATATTATTTAGATGAAGAATAATCAAGTTAGTTGGGTATTGACAGTACTGAGAATACCAGAAATGAAGAAACTTGGAGATTTCAAGGAAACTGGTGTTTAGGTGCACAAATATTTTCCATCTGAGTTCCAAGACAGACCTTTTGATGGCATGGTGGGAAAAAGCTTTGAAAGCTTCCAGCCTGTGCCAGCTGAACCCCCCCTGCTCTTCCCAGCTCTCCAGTAGCACAAACCCTGAGCCAGATTCAGAGCAGCTACCCTGCAATTACAACCTCCAGTTCCCACTGCTGTCCCCCAGCCAGCCAGCTCCTGGTGGATCCTGTTTATCCTGGAGGAGAGATGTGGCTGTAATGCAAACTCTGCCTGCTCTAAGCTGTCAGCACATTGTTTGGGGGTTTGGGAAGGTTGATTATTTGGATTTTCTCTTTCTTTTTTTGAGGGAAGCTGCTAAGTGTTGCTAAAGAGCAGCTGATTGCATCTATTAGCTTGCTGTGTTATTTTTGCTGGCCCACTAATTACAGTTTGTCTGCTAACTGGATGCCTTTTATATTTAAATGGTAAGCTCCCTAGGACAGGAAAATGCAGTGTTTTTGTTTACAGGCAGCTCAAAGGATAAGCTGCTCCTGGTATTCCTTTAGTCACTCCCAGAACTGCTGTCGTTTCAGACAAGCCTTAATTTTAGTTGATTTCAGAACTTCACTGCTCAGGCTTCTTTTGTTATAACACAGAGGAGAAAATCAGCATCACAAGTAATTACAAGTCATTGTCTGAAGTAATTTACCATCAGGTAGTTTGCCAGTGTTTGTTAGAGAAGAAAAAATAGTAAGTAGGGTATAACAGCAAAAGAGTGCCCCTGGATCCTGCTTGGTGACATCACTAGTACTTGGGGACATTGTTTATTCTTCCTTTGGTATTTAAAAATCAGAGAGTTTTGGGTGGCTGGGTTTTGTGGGGGTTTTGTTGGGTTTTTTTGGGGGTGATGGTGTTTGTTTCGTGTCTTTGTTTTTCCTCTTTGAAACCTCCTTGTGGATTGTGTTTTCTCATGAACTGTGTCTACAGGAATAGTATCTAAAGCATTCTGGTGCTCTGGAGAGCAAATTCCAGAGATTCATGGCTCTTGGCAGGCAGTGACAGGCCACGTTTCCTTTGGGGCATGAGAAGCTGCTGTGAGCAGTGAGGCTTTGGCATCTGGTGGGGGATCTCAAACCAGGTTATCAGATCTTCACCAACACCTCCCAGTTGATCTGCAAGCACCTCCAAATGATAAGCTTGCCTCCAAGAGGGAGGTAGAAGCCAGTTGGGAAGCACTTCAGCTTTCTGGAATACACTTTTGGAAAGATCTAGCTGTGCACAGAGGCTGTACCTAATGTATGTTGTTTCTTCCTCACTGCTTTTTGTCTCCTCCCACGTTCAGAGGATTCCCATCGTCCCACCCAAGCCCCTTCCACCTTTCCCCCCCTTTAAATGGAAAGAATCATCTTGGTTTGTTGTTTGGCATTGTTGCAGGTGGAGCTGGAGGTCACGCTGCCAGGAGAAGGAAAGGACAGAATATTTAAGGTGGCTATAAAGTGGATGTCCTGTGTGAGTTTGCAGGCTTTACATGATGCTCTTTCTGGTCGGCTGCCAAGTGTCCCGTTTGAAACCATCCAGGCACTGGATGTAGTGATGAGGCACTTGCCTTCCATGAGGTGAGGGGAAGACCTTGATGTTGTTGAGGAGGTTGCATTGTTATCTGAACTGCTGCAGTGGCTTTCTGGCTAGGCTGTGCTTTCAGAGCTCACCCCAAACACCAGCTCTCTAGCAGATGGTGTGCTCAGGCAAGAGGCAACACAGTGCTGTCCTGCTCACCTGGTGGAGTTGGTAACCTCCAGCCTGGACACAAGTCCCTTTCCCTACTGGTCTTCAGACTCACTCCATGTTTGTGTGCTCTTGGGTCAGGGCTTTGCCATCTCACTCATACCCTGGTTCTCTGTAGGCCTCAAGCTGTGGAAAGTAGGTGGAGGTTGCTGGATGTGGAAGGGTGGTTTTCCAGCTCCTGTGTCCTTGGGCAGAGGTTTATTGTACGAAGGGAACTGTGCTGGGGGGTGTTACTGTCAGGTGGTATAGCTGGTTTTGGAGGAAAGGAACAACTTGAAAATTATTTGGGATTTTTTCCAAGCAAGTGGGATCTTCAGCACTTGGAGTCAAACCCAAGAGACACTGTGTTTAATTCTGCTGCCGTGGAACAAGCTGCTTAATACCACTGTTGGAAATGCATTCAATTGGAAAGTGAAGAGCAAAGCTTAGTAGGGCTAAGGGAAAAGGAGTTAAATCTCTGTCAATATCTTTAAATAGCCTTATGATACATTATGATCCATTGACTTTATCCTCCCAGATCTTTTCAATAAAAGAAAAATCACTTTAGTCAGGTTCTGCAACCCAGAAAACAGCCCAGGCTAGTTATTCACATGCCTTTGTTCAGAGAAACACACTGGTGCTGGTTTTGATTAGGTTGAGATGAACTGTGCAGGACTGAACTACCAAGATGAAAGATGCTCTTAGATCAGTTGTTTACCCACTCAAAGCTTCCTTGGGTTTCAGAGGAAGCTCTGCACGAGTGAGGGGAGAGTTTGACATTGTTGTTTTAGTTATTTCTCTTACTGAGGCATAGCTGAATTTTTAATAGAGTGCCAAAAAAACCCTATTCATGCTTTTTGTTTGAATTAGTAAATTATGAAGGACTACACTGAGAATAAATTTACACAAACATGAGTAGTAGCCAGTTTGTTACTGTAGCTGGATTTTAAGAGGTATAACCTGAGTCCTGACAGGAATCTGAGGTTATTGGTAATTCAAAACTCCCAAGAGTTCTGTGCTTTTGTGGATAGAAATTTGCATTATTGGGTTTGGTGTGGTTTTTTTTCTCTGCTTTTACAGGCTGAATTTCTTCTCTTCATTGCAGATATACTCCTGTGGGGAGATCTTTCTTTACAGCATCAGAAGGGTGCTCAAATCCATTGGGTGGTGGCAGAGAAGTTTGGTTTGGCTTCCATCAATCAGTCAGACCTTCCTTATGGAAAATGATGTTAAATATCGATGGTAGGTCCTAAAAAAAAAATCTTCTTCCTTCTTTTTCTGTCAGTGGAAAGGCCAAAAATGGGTTGTGTGTGTTTGATCTGTTACAAGTCTGTGCAGTAACACCAGATGAATGTTTTGTCTGCAGTCTCTGCCACCGCCTTTTACAAAGCACAGCCAGTGATCGAGTTTGTGTGTGAAGTTTTGGACTTCAAAAGCATTGAAGAACAACAAAAACCTCTGACAGATTCCCAAAGGGTCAAGTTTACCAAAGAAATAAAAGGTAAGAATGAAATGACTTAATTATTTTGGCTGTTATGTTAATGCCAGTCAAAATATATTGCTTTTCTGGGAGACAGATTATCACAACAAGCAGCTCTTGAGCAAAACTAAGAGGCAAGAATCATTTCATTACTTCCATGGATTTCAGGACTTTCAGAACTCTGCTGAGCAGTGTTTGCTTCACTCTACTTGGCCTTTTGTTCTTACTACATGGGTTAGTCTCTGTGGTTTGTGTGTGTCTGTGAATATAAGCAAAGCTGGGTGGGTTCAGAGAAGTGTGTGGCTTCAGATTTGAGGAATCACTAGTCCAAAAAGTTAAGTGAGCACTTTATTTATTGATTATTTATTGAACCAGCCACATTTGGGGCTTAGGTATATGCACATAAGTTAGTTATCACACCCTCAAGAAGCTGTGGTAACTATATATGTGTGTGCATTTTGTCTAAATTAGCTTTGCTCTTAATCAAAGTGGAGCCATGAAATGCTATTTCTATATTTTTCTATTGACTAGCTGAACTAAAACTTTATACAGATGGATGATAATGAATTTTAGTAATATTATTACTGACTTGTGAGTTGTGCAAGCTTACTTGAGTGTATTTTCTCTTGCCATACCTTCATCTGTGTCCAACTAGAAGTCAGCAAGAAAAGCAGAAATAAATCCTGACTTTGTACTGGTTGACAATGTTTTGACAAAAATAATCAGGCACTGAATTGCTGGTTATTTTTCCTGTGAGGATTTTCATTCTGATGCTAGAAGAAATAATCTGAAATTGGCAGCAAAGCTAGTTGTGATTTGAGGTATTAACAGTTCATATTTTAATAGAATTTCTGTGCTGCAGAATTCAGAGGTGAAACTTAATAATTATTGAAGGTTTCAGAATAAATGTCACTTTGAGCCCTACATGGAAAGATCAGTCTGTTGTCCAGCAAGTTATTAGTGCTCTTGCATCCAGCTTCATCTGCAAACTCTTGGGCCTTTGGGGTTTTGTCTCCTCTCTTTGTTCACCTTCAGCTGATGCTCAGGGGTTTTGAATTTTAAGACTCTAAATTGTTTTTTGTTTCTTTTCTTAGTTGTGGCTAAGATACTATTTGCTAGTGACTAACTTCATGGCATGGTTTTCAGTGGTGTTTTCATTCCAAAATCCAGCTGACGCCTGGATTTTGAAGAAATGGTGATAATGTGTCTTCCAATTTTTAGGTCTAAAGGTGGAGATAACACACTGTGGACAAATGAAAAGGAAATACAGAGTGTGCAATGTCACCAGACGACCAGCAAGTCACCAAACGTAAAGTATTTTGCTTTTTTGAAGTGTATGTTTAATCTCAGACTGGAAAAGTACCTTCCCTGCCTTACTGATTAGGAAACATTGGCTTGAAAAACACCACCTTCTGCAGTCAATATTTATAACACACTTCAAAGTATTTTCCTAATTTTGCTGCTCCTTTTTGTTCCATTTTTATTTTGTTATGAATGTCATGGCCTTTGAACAAATGGCTTTATTTTAAATATGAGGGGTTTTGTCATTGGTTTTGCTTTTTTTTGTGTGTGGTTTTTTTTTAATTAATACTATTTATTAATTTATTCAAAATTGGGAAAAAAAGGGTGCCTCATTGGTTGCATAACATTTCCCAGTACTGTTAAGTAGGAATGTAGTGCCCACTGGATTCAGATGCAGTGCCCATTGGTTTCAGCTTTCTTATCTTGTTTATTACCAATCTTCCACCTCTGGAATAAATGTTCTACTTTTCATCACTACCCAGAAATCTGCAGATAACTTGAATATGGAGAGATTGATTCCCATTTTGTAAGAGAGTAGTAAAAGGAACAAAACTGAGACCAGCTTTTTACAAGAAGATAACTGAACAGTGTTTAAATCTGGTATTTTTTGGGGCTTTGTGTCATGCTCTTTGTTGTGTTATATTAATGAAAAAACAATATTTGTGCCACCTTGATATATACAAGCAAATGTATGTGCATATACAGAAATACATTTGTAATGCACAGAAAAATAAATGAATTTCTGAAGCAGTAAGTGGGTTTGAACTCTCAGTGGGGTTGCTCTCTTCTGTGCATGGTGTATCCTAAACTATAGTACTGGGAGTATCCAAAATGAGCAGAAAACATCAGCCTTTGTCTCTAAGGCTCTTAGGAAACTTAAATTCTGGCTTCAGGTATCAAGAAGTAGCTGCCTGTGGTACTATTAGAAGACATATGTTAGTGGCAATGATGGAATCTTCATTCTAGAAGTCCACTTTATTTCAGCAAGATAGGCTTAATCTCCAGCAAGCTTGTGCCAAGAAGTGTGCTGACCCTTGGGAAGGTGTTCTGCATGAATTAATGGTTTATTTTCCTATTTGCTCCCCAACAGATTCCCCCTTCAGCAGGAGAATGGACAAACAGTTGAATGCACTGTAGCTCAGTATTTTAAGGACAGGCACAAGTTAGTTCTACGTTACCCTCACCTTCCATGTTTACAAGTTGGCCAGGAGCAGAAACACACCTACCTTCCTCTTGAGGCAAGTAAACTTCCAGAAAATATTCTCTCTTGGGAAGGGGAACAGAGGGAAAAAATACCCTCAAATGTTGACAAATCTTTTTAAGCAGCCAACTCTTGAAATTGTATTGTGTGGCAATGGGACAAAAAAAATAACCCCAAACCCAGCTGCATTGTGGTTTTTACCTTCCTTTTGTGTTCCTTTTGTGTGGGGCTATTGTAGGTGTGCAACATAGTGGCAGGACAAAGATGCATCAAGAAACTGACTGACAATCAAACTTCCACTATGATCAGAGCAACTGCCAGGTCAGCACCTGACCGACAAGAAGAGATCAGCAAATTGGTGAGTGGGCTGTTGGTGAGTGAAGCACAGTAAGGGACTTTATTTTTTCCTTTTTACTATTACCAGATGCTGAATGG
Organism: Corythornis vintsioides; assembly: GCA_025447755.1. Lineage (NCBI taxonomy): Eukaryota > Metazoa > Chordata > Aves > Coraciiformes > Alcedinidae > Corythornis > Corythornis vintsioides. Next base: position 32,658 of record JAOEGS010016594.1, on the reverse strand, counting down.
CTTGTTTTGATCAGGTTATGATCTTGTTTTTATAAACCTTTGTCCAGCAATCACAGAGAAATTCAATCTCACAAAAGGTTTGCAAGTGGTTTCTGTGGTGCTTTAGTTCCTATTTTGAGGCATCCATGTATCCAAGTGGGATTATCTGAATGAATATAAGGGTTATGAGCCAAATACAGCTGGTCTCAGAAAACTTTACAGCTCAGAAAAAGAACTTATTTTTATGCAAGAATTCTCTTCATTCCTTTCCCTTTCAGATGAGGAGTGCAAGCTTCAACACAGACCCCTACGTCCGGGAGTTTGGGATAATGGTCAAAGATGAGATGACAGATGTGACTGGTAGAGTCCTCCAGCCTCCTTCCATCCTCTATGGAGGCAGGGTATGTGGAACAGGCACTGGGCAAACTGGGAGAGCTTCCATTGCCAGCTCTTGTCACTTCTGTTCTATAGCTGCTTTAATTATCCCATTACATCTGATTCAGTTCTTAAAGTGTAACGTTCAGAACATAAAGTTTTGGAAGTCCTTAAATGCAGTGGCCATTTTGCATCTCCCTCACTATATTTCTGAAAGTAAAGCTAGGTTACAAATTACTTTCTGTAAACTTCAGAGAAAAATGTGTGGATTTTTCCTTCACACATTCTTCTGTGTTGCAAGAAGAAAGCTGCAAATAGTGGTTTGGGTGAATGTGTATGGGGAAGAACAGAGACAATTCAATTGGTTATATTTTCTTCCCTGAACTTCGGATTGGTTTTCAGTTTTCTGGGTGGATCAGTTTTGGGTGTTTAGGACAACTTTCTCAAGGTGTTATCTGTATCAGCATGGGTTTTTTTTCTAGACTCATCTCTTCCTGTTGGAGCATTTGCTCACAGGGTTTTTTTTCTTCAGAATGGCTTTTCAGGTGGCCTTTCTGACATCATCTTCCTACTGTGGGTGTCTCAGAAAAACCTTGAGAATGAAGATTTTATGTTATATTTTGTGCCTCAAATTGAGATCAGCTCAAATATTCCTTCACTGACAGGCTCAGATAACCCAGCTGGCTTTGCCTGATCCTGAAGAGGGAGAGTCCTCTCATGGGATACCTGTCATGAGGAGAACAGAAATTTAATGGCAGATGATGGAGGGTTCAGTGGGGGAGGTACTGCCTCAGCAGACACAACTCTGCTAAATAAATTAATCTGTGTGACCTGAAGAATTGCCAGAAGTTGTAGCTGCTGGTGCTAAATGAGAAGGCAAACAATGTGGTAACTTGTCTAAAACATCTATGGGATGCTAATACTTAGGTAATGAACATCACCAGAATCACTTCAGCCATCTTACAGTATCCCTTCTCCTCTAGATCATCCATCATCACAGTGATGGCTGCTTGGTGGTGAAGGTCAAAGCTGAATAAATCTCTTTTGATAGCTTGTTCCTATTTTTTTTTTTTTTTCTAGAGCTGTGTGAATGAGACTGAACCACTATTTGCCTCCATTTAGTGATGTGTAAAATATTGATAGTACTTAAATTTCACTTGCTCTTGGGAGTTTTACCAAGGGGTTGTAAAGTCACTGTGGAAATGTATGTTCCTGTTACCATTATATCCCAGGCATGAATCTGACTGACTATCCATATGCAATTTCCATCTGCTGATGATTTATATGACCAAAGGAAACCATTAACAATAAACCTGAACAGTATGAGCTTTATTTTTGTGAGCTTCATTTTTCACCCAGCTACAAGCTGTCTTGCTCCAGTAATAGAATGATCTTTAGAAGATAGATGTTGAAGAGTGGAGAGAGACCTGAAACTATAAATAGCCCTGCTAGTTGGAGGGAAGGAGAAGCATAAATGAGTTTTGTTAGCATGAAATCAATTTTTGCATTAGTGTTTAGTTGTTGTGTTTTTTCTTTTCTCCTTCCCCTGACAGAACAAAGCAATTGCTACCCCAGTTCAAGGAGTCTGGGACATGAGGAATAAACAGTTTCACACTGGAATAGAAATAAAGGTTTGGGCAATTGCATGCTTTGCTCCCCAACGCCAGTGCACTGAAGTTCATCTTAAGTAAGTATTTCAGACATGAGGATTTTTTATTATTATATGGAAATAACATCCTTTCACTTATTTAGAATATATATATTTTGTTAAATGGTTCAGTGTATGGCAGTGCATCTCTATCAGAGCTTCTGAAGTTGTGTCTCTGCTTTGAATAATAATAATTTAATTGCTGCTATCACAAAATCCTCCAAAATCAGACTTGCCTAAAGGAATTTAAGTGGCAGGTTTCTGACCAGTGAGGCCTAAGGACCAAGTCTAAGATGGTCCAAATGATGTCATGTCCAAGTGTTTATCACTAAATATTTGCCAAGGGTGAAAGCTGACACATATATCATCTGAGATTCTTTTCTTGGTTACATGGAAATGATTTCTTTGTGCAGAGCTTATTTTTTAAAGGGAAAAAAAAAGGCAAAAAAAGTAAATTAATTGCCTTTGTTTTATGAGGTGAGATACAGACAACTCACCATGGAGTGCAGACACTAACCTGGAGAATCCATGGCTGTGAGCTGCTTCCCAGACTGGGTGTGCTGCACAGAGCCCTCTAACTCCTGCACTTCTGATTGCTTTGCTTACAGCAGGCACCCAGGAGGCTGTGAGACCCTGGCACAGGGTGCTCAGAGAGGTGGGGGGAGCCCCAGCCTTGGAAGTATTTAAGGCCAAGCAGGATAGAGCTCTGAGCAACCTGCTCTAGTGGGAGGTGCCCCTGCCCATGGCATGAGGGTTGGAACTGGATGAGGATAAGGTCCCTTCCAACCTCTGATTCTGTGATTCCCAGGCTCTGAAAGTTTAACCAGATTATCC
>JAOEGS010016594.1:0-26728 GCA_025447755.1 Corythornis vintsioides | reverse complement strand
TTCTTTCTCACTCAGATGATATTGTGGAGGGAAAATTGGGACCTTAACAAGCCCAGGGGCTAGGGAGGAGTGTTGACAATAATATATATATGTCAAGCAGCTGCAGATCTGTTAGATCCCATCCAAATTACTACACCAGTTAATACAGCAGAAAAAAATTGCCTAATTTTCCTTTCCCAAGATCATATCATGCAAGATAAAAAGAGAAATAAAGGAGATTAAATGAAATAGTGTTGTTTTTTTCCACCTTGAATTCAGCCTTGCAGAGGAAGCAGCTTGTCTCTGATGTGTTCAACAGAAATAAAGTGCAAAGTGACATTTCCATTTTTCCTGCTTGGCATTTTAAAGGGGACTTTTCTCTGTTTAACCACTGAGAGGATGTGGCACCTCTCATCTGCTTCCCTTGTCATTATCCTTAATTACAGTTCTTTCTGCCCCTTCTAATCAATCAGCTCTATTTTCTCCATGTCCTCTTCCATGCTCCTGCCCTCCCTATACCCACAGCCTTGTCTTTTCTCCTCACCCTGCTCTTCCAAAAGTCTCTTTTCCTCTCCTGTTGCCAGAGGGGTGGAATTTGCATCTTCTCTGAGCCTGTCTCAGTTTCTTCCTTTCCTAACTGTAAGAGGGTGGCTCCCTTAAGGGCTTGTAATCTTATTTTTGTTGTTACCAGTAGGATTTGTTTAACCTTTTGAGGGTTTTATTGGCTTTTCATTGCTAGACTGGCCACTATTCTAATTTTTGCTGATTTGCTAGACAGGCTGGGATTGAGTTTGGGGGGAGGTTTCTTCTTGTTCTTTGCTAAACTCAAGGTGTAGTTAATTGTGACTGAGTGAACACCTCCTGCCACCTTCCACTTGCAATATGCAAACACTGAGGTGTGTTTTTGTGGTGGTTTGTTTTTTTCCAGCTGAGGTGAAACGTGTGGGTGACACTGTGCTGGGGATGGCCACCCAGTGTGTTCAGATGAAAAACGTGCAGAGGACAACTCCACAGACCCTGTCTAACCTCTGCTTGAAAATCAATGTCAAACTGGGAGGTGTCAATAATATTCTGCTGCCACAGGGAAGGTAAGCAGCCTTGATGTTGGATTGTAAAGAGAACAAGTGGCACCTGAAGACAACTAGGTGCTTTTAGCTGTAGTTTGACTCTTCAGATTGACTTTTGGCTTCTAAAAACTAGTCCTGCACAAGGTTACAAAGACTTGAGAAGAGTTGCTCCAGCTGAATTTCTAAGAGGAAGGGTTGTTCCAGTTGAATTTATAATAAATCTATTATCACTGCAGCCTGACCATTGAAGTATTCAACTTCTCACTGAGAAATTGACAGCATTTTGTTTGCCTTGAGTTCTCAGGAAGAAATGAAGACCATCTTGAACAGCAGTGCCTTTTACTTTCTACTTAAAGTTGTGTTAAGAATCTTCATTTTGGTGCATGTCATTGCATTTCAAGTTGTAGAGAGTGCTCAGGGAAATTACCTGTTATATTCTATTTATTGAAGTAAATACACTCAGCCTGGGTAACAGGGCTGTGGAAAACTCCTATTAAAACTACTAAAAATCAGTGTGTTGCAGAGGGTCAGAAAGGCACAGAGGGGTTTTTGTTACTTCTTTGGTTTTTTCTTCTTCACAAAGCAGTTCAAGATGCTGCTATTGAAACAAAACAGAAACACACATCATATAAGTAATTTTATGCTGGATTCAAAAACATAAGGTCTCTGTTGAAATGACATGTGTTGGCAATAATAACATGGCCAGAAAGTTGAATTCTGCTCATTATACCAGAAAACTCTGCAGTCATGAAAATGGAATTAAATAAAGGGGGAAAAAAAAAAATGTACAGCTACCTGGGTATTTTGGAAAAGTGCAGGTGTTGGGTATTTAAACCAGAACTCTTCAATTATTCTTTTTTGCTGGTTGAGGGGATGGGTACAGGACAGCTTTTGAATGGTATTAATTGCATTGTGAGTTACCTTGTGACAGTTTCCTTCAGAATCCTTTTTAGACATGACCTGAAAACAGCTGATTTAGCTACAAAATCATTCCCCACACACAAAGAAAACCTCATGGCCTAAGATTTCCTGTTTAAAATTATTTTATTAATTCTTAAAGCTTAGAACTTGCAGTGCAATGTTTTGGTCTTTTAGGCTGATGCATTGGGTTAATATCTTAAAGATTTGGTTAAAACTCAGAAGCAGAGTTGGTTTTTAAAAGCAAAACCAAAGCAACACCTGAAAATAATCCACTTTTTAAGTAGTACCTATGATATCTGCAGTCTTTGTAGCAATGCTGCTTTTTTTTGTTCAGAAAACAAAATCCTAGAAGTGCACAGTCTGTCTTTTCATTTTCTCAGATGTTTTTTGATGCTAAAGAATCAACTTTGATGCTTTTCTGAGGCCTAATTAATAAAGGCTGCAATCTTCCAGGTAAAAAAATAGTGTGTGGGTTGTTTTTTTTTCTATTTTACTCATTTTTAATGAAACATAATTATCTATGCTGAAAAATATGCCTATTTAGTATGAGAATCCTAACCAGGTGTTGTAATGACTGTCACAGCTCCAATCAGAGCAAACTATGGACTCAGTGCAAACACAGAGTGCAGTTTCCTGGGGTTAGAATGTGCTTTGTTCAGTCTAATCCTTGCTGCTTATACAAATTTGCTTTCTCTTTATCAGACCACCAGTGTTCCAACAGCCTGTCATATTCCTTGGTGCAGATGTAACTCATCCACCAGCTGGAGATGGAAAAAAACCTTCCATTGCTGCAGTGAGTAAATAGTGTGATGATCTTTAGCCCCTGCTCTCTCCTACTGCTCAGCTCTAATGCATTTTATTACTCCCAGTTCTTCTGTGGTCCATTTCTTCTGATTGCCTAATTATAGTATTATAAATTATATTTTTTTTTTCTACAGGAATCTAATGAAAGTTTGGAGAGCTGGCTCTGATACTAATTAGTTAAATATGTGTGTTAGCTTGTAAAATGCCTGAGCTGCTAATACACACAGGAGCCTTTCTATTAGCCAGTATTTATCAGCAACCTGTAATAAGCTGCTGCACATTTAAATCTTCTTTCTTCAGCAGTTAAATATGTTAAGAATGTGTCCATTAGTGATAGGGAGCTAGGCTGGCTCATTTGTGGGTTTGGGGGATTTCAGCATCTTGACAACACAAAATGTGCAGTTCTCTCCTGGAAATGCACTCCTGGGAATGGCTTTGACTTGCTTTATGTCCAGCACCTGCAAGGGCTGCTCTGGCTTATTTAATCATGGTCTTTGGTAACAGTATGTGCAGCATTTTAGCCTGTGGTCCTAAATCAGTAGCTGGTTTAAAAAGTTACATGCCTGTGTCCAGCAAAGACAGGTGGAGATGTGCTGAGTGGGGATTTTTGACACATCAAATTTGGATTTATTTCTTTTTCTGGTCTGTTTAAGTCCCACATCACTTGAACAATCTATGAATTAGAGAAATCCCTTCCTGTGGTGACTCAGCAGTTCAGTTTTATGGGTTCCTCTGCAGTGTCCCCGAATGGGAACCTGTCTTCAACAATTCAAATTCCTGTGCTGCAGTCCTGACAAAACCATGTTATCAGTGCTCCAGACTGGATTTGGTTACTTGACTCTATGCAGGTGCAAGTAATAAATTAGTTTTTTAGATCACAAATAAGTTTTCCAGCAGGGATGTTACCACAAGCAGGCTGAACTCCAAGCACGGTAGGGTTTTGTCTCCATCTTTAACTCACCCCCTTTGCTTCCAACACACAGATCAAAAGATAGAGTTATCTTCATGAAAAAAAACCCTCTATTCAAGTGCTTTGAAGTTTGGTTTGATAGTGAGAATTTTCCCAACAGGTGGTGGGAAGCATGGATGCCCATCCCAATCGATACTGTGCCACCGTTCGGGTCCAGCAGCACCGCCAGGAAATCATCCAGGATTTGGCTGCCATGGTCAGGGAGCTGCTGATCCAGTTCTACAAATCAACTAGATTTAAACCAACCCGGATAATCTTCTACAGAGATGGTGTTTCAGAGGGGCAGTTTCAACAGGTGATGGTTTTCTGCTTGATGCTGTTTCCTAGGAGTTAATGGGGTTTGGTGTGGTCGGAGTTAGGAAGAGAATGGTACCCTCAACAAACCAGTTGTGTTCCAACCAGCCAGAGCAGATAAAGCATTTTGGTATTTGTCATGAGCTCTTGAAAAGACTTTTCCCCTTCAGAATCTTTCCCTTTGCCAAATTATAAGTGATAAAGTATAGTTCTACACTCAGATTTTTCTTTACTGTCCAAGTTCTATGGGATCCAGTTTGATTAGAATAGATCTTCAGCAGGCCACAGCTGAAGTTTACAGAAGTGTAAACTGATTTTCCTGCTTTTTTTTTAACTGGAAATAATAAATCACACTGTCACTTTAATTCATTCCCAATAAAGTTCAACAAATACTTGATTTTTTTTGTTTGCTTACAAGTACCAGGTATTTACATATGCTTTCATTTCCAATATTTTTATATTTAAGTTAGAAGATGCAGAATTAAAGTCAACCTCTCAGATAGTAAAGATCACTTAGTAAACAATAAAATAATTGTTCTGTGAACTTTTTTTTTTCTCATTTATCACTGGTTTTCACTTAATTTTAAATTTATAATTAACCCAAGTCCCAAGCAATTACTTTTTGTTTTCTTGCACTTCCCTCTTTCATTTATTATTTATGCCTGTTGTCCTGCACAAGACTTCACAAAGCTGGGAAAGTCTGTCCAGTTGAGCAGTTGTGGATTTTACCCTTTGTAGTCTGGAGTACAGTTAGGCTGGTGTGCATCTGACAGCCTAATTAAATGTTCATTTGTATTTGACAGTTAAAAAGATTTGGACACAAATCTTATTAGGCCAGGCCTTATGCTTGGAGCTGAACAAATATGGAAGCAGCTCTCACCTGGCTGAGGAATCTGGTGATCTGATTGGCTCCCATCCAGGGAAGGAATGAAGGTTTGGGCCCGTGGGTGTTGACATCTCATTAGCCTGGGTGATGATGTAAGAAGGAACATAAAGAGGAGCAGTCTGGAGGATGACTGTCTCATATTGATCATCTCTCTGTATGTTTTATGCTTCAGGTTCTGCACCATGAATTGCTGGCTATCAGAGAAGCCTGCATTAAACTGGAGAAGGATTACCAGCCTGGAATCACATTTATAGTTGTGCAGAAAAGACATCACACCAGACTCTTCTGTACAGATAAAAACGAACGGGTATGTGCCAGTAAGAGACTTGTTGGAAGAGCTACTTAACCTAGTGGGTGAGGTCTGTCTACCTGGAAAGAAAAACCTTTATTTTCTGCCCCATAGCATCAATTGGCAAGAAGCTTTTATGAAACATCAGCAGAATGTGCCTTGCAAGAAATCTCTTCTTGTTTAAAGTGAAATCACAGTTTTTCAGGTCTCTCTTCAGTTGTTTTTGGGGTTTTATTTGTTAGGTTGTTTTTTTTACTGTCTCAATCTCCTGAAGGTTTGAGATTGGTGATGGGAAGGATGTAAGGTTTATAATGTCTGCATCTGGAACAAGAGCATCAGGCAGTGTTGGGAATTGGCATCTATTCAGTGTTCCCAGTGCACCTGAAGGCACATTACATCTGATGCTATAAGTTCACTGGTTTGGTTGCCATGGACTACAGTGACTCTTGGGTTACCAGCTGAGATGCAGACACCTGCACAGTAGACACTGAAATTGTTTGGTGAGGTATTCAAAAAATCTTTTATTTTCCATTAACTCTTAACTTTGAGGTACCTTTAGATGACTGCCTTAGACAGGTGGAGTTTGGTTTTGGGTATCCAGTTGTGGGAAGTTCTTTTAACATTAATCAGAGCAGCTAATCTTTGTAGGTGATTCAAAGAAGATTTTTGCAGCTGGTTTTCCTCTTCTTTTTAGTGGAGACACCCCAGGTTTTCAGTGGAACAAAACTTCAGTTTTGCTCATTGTGTCTTGACTTTTGCTTTTCACAGATTATTTTTTTTCTTGTGTGTTTTCCTCACTGTACAGCTGAAAAGGGAAAAACCCAACTTTGTGTGCCTTACTGTATTTGCATTTTCTGTTCACACAGGTTGGAAAAAGTGGAAACATTCCAGCTGGTACCACAGTGGACACAAAAATCACCCATCCATCAGAGTTTGATTTTTACCTGTGCAGTCATGCTGGTATTCAGGTACAGCATCCTGTGTGGGCTGGCAATGTTCAGAGCCAGCACTGCTTCTCCACTACAACTTCCATCTCTTTAGTTTGGCTTTTCATCTCTGCCATGCACAGTGCTCTTCTGTCAGTGAAAAAAGAAGTAATGAGACCAACCAGTTGCAAAGCACACCCTGTGCATGTAGCTTGTGCTCCTCTTCTGTCTGTGCACTGCTTTGAATGGCAGTTTATGTAGCTGCCTCTTGCATTAAATTCTCTTTAATGTGCATCCAGTTCCTAGGAAACAACTCACTCATTTAGAGAGCACCATTATAGTTTCACATTTTCTTGTCATTTCTTCTTCCCAGTCAGAAACAGAAGCTGTTGACCAACAGCAGCCAAGTCAAAATGGAATGCTCCCCCCCAAAACAAAGACATTTTCCCTGGGGGCACAAGTTGGGCTGCTGTTAGCTAGTAATGCTTTGCCTGAAGCTCCTTTACTTGATGGCTTTTGGTAATGATCTAAGTTTCATGAGCTGAAAATGAGTTTGAATCAGATGGTTTAATTTCAGTAATAGGGATGAAATCCTAGAAAATGCAAATCTGTGCAGAAATACCAGGGGATTAGTTGTGTGGGGAGCAAGGAGGGAGGCTGGTTGCCTTTTTACAGCAAAAACTCGTCAAGGCTTGTAGAGCTGCTCGGGTGTGAGTCTGGAGGAAGAGGAGGTCACCTGCAGGGGTGGAAATTCCAGGAGATGGTTTGGAAATGCTGACAGGCTGTGTGCTCTGCCTCCAGGGAACAAGCAGACCTTCTCACTACCATGTCCTCTGGGATGACAATCGTTTCTCTTCGGATGAGCTGCAGATTCTCACCTACCAGCTGTGTCATACGTACGTACGCTGCACTCGCTCTGTTTCCATCCCTGCTCCAGCATACTACGCCCACCTGGTGGCCTTCAGAGCCAGGTATCATCTGGTGGATAAAGAGCATGACAGGTGAGTGGCATGGCTTTCAGTTCTTACAGAGGTGCATAGAATCATTAAGCTTGGAAGTGACCTTCCAGATCATCAAGTCCAACCATCCACTGAGTATTCTCAGGACCACTAAGCCAAGTGCCACATCCGGATGGGTTTTGAAGCCCTCCAGGGATGATGGTTCCACCCCCTCCCTGGGCAGCCTGTTCCACATCCTCACCACTCTCTCAGGAAAGATATTTTTCCTCATATCCAACCTGAACCTCCCCAGTGCAACTTAAGCCCATTGCCTCTGGTTCTGTCACCAGTCCCCTGGGAGCAGAGTCCAACACCCCCTCACTGCACCCTCCCGGCAGGGAGCTGTAGGGAGCAATCAGGTCTCCTCTCAGCCTCCTCTTCCAGACTAAACAACCCCATGCTCCTCATCAGACATGTTCTCCAGACCCCTCCCCAGCTCCATTGCCCTTCTTTGAACTCACTCCAGCCCCTCAGTGTCTTTTTTACTCTACGGCACCCCAAACTGACTCCAGTGCTGGAGCTGCAGCCTCCCCAGTGCCCAGCACAGGGGCATTTGAAAGGAAGAATGAAGGTAAGGGGTGTGTTAATTCTGGGGTCAGTAGTATCCTCAGCAGTTTAAGGGTAAATTTGGTCTGATCATTGAATTAGATTGTGGAGAAAAGCAGAAGCCATTCCTGTCCCAGTGCTTTGTTGTTTGCAGAACTTCAGTGCTGATTTCAGGGTCCTTAACTTTGGACTGTTGTGTTCAGAAGAAACTAACGATTCTGAGCAAGGAGAGGCAGATGAAATAGGTTTTCTTTTCCCCTCACACCCCAACCTCTGTGTTTTTTTTTCCCCCACCTCCCTTCTGTTTCAGTGCTGAAGGAAGCCACACCTCGGGGCAGAGCAATGGCAGAGATCACCAAGCACTTGCTAAAGCAGTTCAAGTTCACCAAGACACGTTGCGCACTATGTACTTTGCTTGACATGTTTTAATGTTCAGCAACTCAGTACAACACAGAGTTGGATTCACACGAGACCAGCTGCACTTAGACCAACAGTTGCCCAAGCTCCAGTGACAGCCACCAATGAGTGATGCATCTTAATTTCTTAATTATTCTTATTTTTTTATTATTTTCCATTTGCAAGAAAGCCTTCCGTCCAGAATTTCAGCCTTGGTGATGAGCTGCATTCTTGTACCAAACCCCACTATTGTTGGAAATGTGGTTTGCCAAAAAAAAAAAAAAAACCAACAAAAAAAAAATCATCTCTAAGCTGCTTGGTATAAAACAGACCCATATTTTATAATCAAATCAAGAGCTGTGATCTCAGGGCTTAGGGGGATCAAACCACACAACAACCACCCCAAATTCCTCATTCAGTTTGCTGTTCATTGAATTGCTTTGAATAATTTGGAAAGATCCAATTCATCCTAAAGTTTGATGGGCTAAAATGCTGTGAATTAGCTTTTAATACAAAGGAAAGCAAAGCATTTTTTATTTGACTGTTTATGAAGCCTTGATTATTTTAGATGCATTTACAAAATTTTTATTTTCAAAAGCAAAGAGTGACAAAATTCTGTTTTTCAGCTGTCTTTTAAAGATTATTCTCTGTGTGTCTAAGGGCAAATGTATTTTCTGAAGCTTGTTCTTGAATGTTTTATATTGTGCTGCATTTGAAAATGTTTTTCATAGACTAAAGAAGAATTTCAACAAAGAATGAACTTGTACCTAAGCTTTTAATAGGTCCAATTAGATTGGCAAAAGAAAAACGTGCCATTTAAAGGGGAAAAAAAAAAATAACTGGTAGAGATTATTTTTTTTTTTTTCTTTCAATCATACTGACAGCTAACCTTAGAATTTGTCATACAGGACTGTGACACTTAACTTTCCAAAGTCTCTAAAGAATACGGGTCTGTGGTGATAAATACAGTACAATCCTTTTTTCACTGTTGTTTGAGTTAATGTAAATTTTATATATGTTTCACAGTATTAATGTGATAGACTAGATGCTATTATTTATTTTTTATTTACTAAGGAGTGCTCACTATACTTCTGTTAACATATCAAGGATGCTTTTGGATTTAGAAACTAAAAAAAAACCAACCTTCTTGTGGGGACGTTACTATTCAAATGCAAAAATATGCAAATGACTTGGTGAGGGTGCAGAGATCCATAGCTTGTGTTTTGTACAGCCTGTCACTTGCAGAAAAGGCTTTTTGAGCCTGCACACAACCCAGCAGGTTTGACCTGTGCAGCTCAGAGACGCACACAAGACCCACACCCTAGATTCAGTCAAGCACAAGGGAGTTGTGTTCTGTGGATAGGTTGAGTTCTGGTGAAGTTTTGGGTCCCTACTCCAGGACAGGGGCTCCCTCTTCATCCTCCAGACATGTCAGAGAATCTATGCAGTAAAGAGAAATCATAGGAAACTGAAGTTTACTCGTGAAGGGAGGTGAACCTCTCTCTTCATTATGCATAACAATAGTAAATGTGAGATGAGCTTTTGCAGTTCTCTTAGGAGAAGCATTAATTACAACTGATGATGATTAGCCAGATGCTTCTGTTAGTTTGCACACTGGGTTCATAAAAAACCATACTACATATGGAAACCATTGCACTAATGACAATGCCACAAGCAGATTGAGAAGAAAATAGGAAAAGCCCAGGAGACCTGTTGATGCTGACTTCAGAAATAACCTGCTGAGAGACAGGTTTAAAGATTTCATGCTCTTCCACTGATTGGTGTTGCTTTGTCTTTCCCCTTCTCTCTTAGCAGATGCTCAGTCACTGTTTTGAATACATTTCTTTACCTCTAGCCACGGAGTCAGGTGAGGTCCTTGAACCAGTACAGGGGGCTGTGCCATAGAGCAGGTAGACTAGAAACCAGTTGCTGTTGAATAAGCTACAAAATGCCCAACATTTGCTGCATCAAGAGTTTTGTAGGTACAGAACTTCGTGCAAGTTCAGCTCTTCACCTTCCAGCAGCCTGTTGGTTGTCAGTGTTTTGGAGGTGAAATGCCAACAGGGCAGTGTTAGTGGATGAATCACATTGGGATTGTTCTAATTCAGTGATGAGGCTCTTGGGTCAGATTTTCTTCTTTGCTCCAGAAGTTCCACAGTTCAGTGAATAATTTAATTTGGCAGTTTTCTAGAAGAATTACTATTTTATGGGAATTAAAACAAGCAGGAGGAAGAGCAACCATTTTAAAATGCCATTTAGCTGGCTGGCTGTCACACAGAGACCTCTTGGGTGCGAAATTCCTTCTCCCCTCTGTGCAGAGAGGGAGAACTGACTTGGCACAGGTGGTCAGATGGGCAAGGAAGGACAAACCTGGCTTGACCTCAAATCTGAGTTCCAAAGCAGACTGTGGGACTTCAGTGCATCCTGTTTAGGATCTGTTCTTTGGGCTGGGACAGTCATTGCAGCTCCTTCTTGTGAGAAAAGGGGAGTTAGTCAGACCCTGAATGAGAGTAGCTGTTATCTGTGTATTCTCTAGCAATGAACAGGAATTTTGTGTAGCTTTCCTTCCCTGAGTGTGAAGAACTTGGGATGGTTATATGCATTTCAGGCTAGGGACATTTTTACCTCTTTACAGATCTTTTTAAGCCTCTAATACTGGCAGTTCTTTATGGCTTGATTTCTCCCTCCTTTTCCCTCCCCTGCTGCTCCCCATGAGTAGTGAATTAGTGATGAATTTTAAGCATTTTTCTAAAAAAAAAAAAGTATATACTTTGAAAAGGACAGCATTCTGTCAGTCCAGCAGCTATCTTTCTCAGAATATATATAAATTAAATATTCAGAAATCTGTCCAGAAAAAAAGGCACCAAACACCACCCTGCTTTTTTAATTCTTATTGGTCATTATTTTTCCTTACCTCCCACGTGTCTTGTAAGAACAGCAATATCTCAGGTAAACACAAAGCTCCAGGTGTCTCTGTCTCACACACATTCCTGCTGCTGAGGTCCCAGCTGAGGTCGACAGAACCACTAAGTCACTATGCAGCTCAGGTCAGCAATAACCAAATGTTATTGGAGCCTCCTTCCTCCCTTGCTCCTCTTCCTCTCATTCCTGGCAGTGAGCTTTGGCTTGAATTCAGCCCTGGTGCTGGGCAGTCTGGAAAGGGACAGGGTTTTGTCACCAGGGTGATGGGCAAACTGCCCCTGCCAGTGCTGCAGTGTTGCTTCTCTTTCAGAGCAGTGTGCTTAACTAGTGAGCTGCTTGGCAAGGGTTTGTGTCCTCCAGGGGTTTGGTTGGTTTTATGGAAATGGTAACACTATTGAATCAGAAAGATTCCAAGACTGAAGCAGGTTGGAGAATCTCTGGAGAGGCTCAGACTTGGCTGGATGGGTCCCTGTGCAGCCTCAGCCACCTCCAGAGAGCTGTTCCAAAGCACATCCTTCTGTAGCAACCCCCCAGAAACCAGCAAGTGCAAAATGCTCCTGTTGGGAGGTGAAAAAGATTATCAACAAACATAAAAATGCTTGTCAGGGGTTTGTTTGGTTTGGTTTGCTTGCTTGGTTTGGGGGTTTCTGTTTAGATGTTTTGTGGTTGTTGTGTTTTAATGTACAAAACTTGATGCAATAATGAGGTTTGCTTGGTTTTGGAGATTTCTGCCCCAGTGGCTGAACAGAATCTTGTCTCCCCCTCTTTAGCACCCAGGAAACAGAGCTGAGCAAACCTCCTGTTGGAAGGAGGTGAATTTGTCTCTGCCTTAGAGTTTGGCATTGAAGATAGCCCTATGCAATCTGAACATTTCTAGTTTGTGTTGTGCACTGATGTGTGGAGAGAGATTGTTTGGGTTTATTAGAACTCATTTTGGCTTGGTTTTGAAGTATTTTCTGCAACCATCTTTGGCTTGCTGAATTACAATCAAGGATCTTCCACGTTACAAAACTTTGGCATGTTGATTTCCACGTTTCTAGGTCTGTCAGGTTTTGGGTGAGTTCTTGCTGTTTCCCCTAGTTGCTGTTAGGGTGAGGTGCTGTGTCTTCATTGTCTGGAGCTAGCTTGAAAAATTGACACCAATAAACCCATTTAAAAAATCCAATTTCTCTTTGTCAGTGGTCCCCAGTTGTACAGGTGAAAAGGTGGTGACTGTTGAGCTTAAATTCTGACTCCACCAGTAGCTCTGCAGCCTTTGTCTGTTTTTACCCCAGGGTTTGTTTGCATGTTGGTGGATCATTTTGTAACTAAGACAAGAGAAAATATTTCCACAGGGATTGGAAATGGAAGGGTGTGTGTGTGGGTTCAGGTTTTTGTGTGGCCAGTTTGGAGAAGACTGAAGTTTCTCATCCAGTGAAGATGCTTTTGAGACTTTTATCTACAGTTTGAACGAGTCAGTGCACAGCAGCTTTCTGTGAAAGAAAAGATCATCACCTGGAAGGATTTTCAAGTTGCTGCCAGTGCTGATTTCTTCACTGCAGCACTGGATTCCTCAGGTACAGTCATCAGTGCATCTCACCTGTAGGAAGCCAGTCAGTCTCAGGCCAGTGAAGCTCTGAACTGTGTTTAACTGGGAGCATGGACAAGAGAAGGGCCTGTGCTAACACCCCCCAGCCAAATGTACTGGATTTTTCTGGGATTTCCTGAGTGCACATGGAGATTTGTTTTGTTTGGAGGGAGAATGTTGGTATTTTTAAGTGAGAACAGGTTGGTTCTGCAGATCACATTGACTAGAGACTACAAGTACTAGGCTTTGGAGAATTAGTTGGATGTCTCTGCCTCTTGGTGTAGCCCAGTAAGCATCTCTGGTGGCACAAAGAACCCAAAAGGGACTTTGTTTTTAAGAGATCTTTTACACCTCCAATAAAGAATGTATACAAAGTTCTCAGTATTTTTCACACCTGATCCCAGTCACAAATTCACTTTTTTTCCCCATCTTTTCTTAATCCTCTTCTTCAGTAGCACCTCTTGGTGCATCTTCCCCTGCCAGTGTGGCTTTCTCAGTTTCTAGTGCAGGACAGTACTTTTTATTTTACTTTTATTAAATTACATTTGGTCACATGCTTCTTGATTCAGCCTTTTCTGAGGAAAACTTCAAGTAGGAGGTAATTGCACTGATTTTTTTCTTCATCTCCCTGTTTACTGTAAGACTTCTTGGTTGCATCTGCTGTAGCTGTTTGGAAATACTGTACCTAGCATATAACAAATACTGAACCTCTCTGGGTGACACCCTTGGGTGCCAGGGGAAATACTTAGGGTTTGTCTGTAGTTACACAGTATTTCTTGTGCTCTCCTCTCTGAACCTTCCTCCCACACTGTAAGGATAGAAAGACAGGTAGAAATGGGGCTTTGGGATCCAAGTGGGTCTGTGGAACTGTCAAGTGCTGTAGAAGTTCTGGTGCTCTAAGAAGCAGTGTTGTGTCTGCCCACCCAAGAGAGCCACCCACCCCCCATCCCTCTGTAACTGGAGACACCTGAGCTCCAGCTCTGCCCTCTGCATTAGGGTGTGCAACAGCACCTCCTGCCTCCGGCTCCTGGGGATTCCTGACTGGAAAGCTGCATTCTCCTGAGGTGGCTTTAATCTGATGGGTAGGGAGCACATGCTGAGGGTGGCACCTGGTCTGTTGTCACTCATCTAGTGTGGTGCAGTTGCTTCTTCTGTTGTTTCCTTGCCTGAGGTGTCAATATGAATGTAATGGCTCAGCCAAAAGACCCCACGAGGTGGGTCTGTAATACTCTCTAGTTAGCAAGCTGCAGTTCAAGGCTACCTACCTCCTGGATTCCTCCACAGATGGGTTCAGTTGGCAAGTGAACCCACTGCTAGGCAGCCAAAACCCTCCCCAACCAACCGTGTTTCTACTGGTTTTGTTTCTTGCTGGTGAACCAGTGGTGCCATACTGTGATCTGGGACAGGCTGCTCCTTGCTCCTTCTGTCTTCCCAGGGTGTAGCTACAGCCCGTGTGTGATGCACGAGGTTGAGGTGTGAGAAATGGCCAAGCAAATCACCCAGCCAGCACGT
This sequence comes from Corythornis vintsioides, assembly GCA_025447755.1. Taxonomy (NCBI): domain Eukaryota; kingdom Metazoa; phylum Chordata; class Aves; order Coraciiformes; family Alcedinidae; genus Corythornis; species Corythornis vintsioides. Next base: position 12,651 of record JAOEGS010016594.1, on the reverse strand, counting down.
TACCCTCTCCCAACCTGGCCCTTCCCTGGCTCTCTTTGTATACTGTTGTTTCCAAAGGAAAAATGTCTTTTGTGCTTTAGCTCTTGGCTGAAAAATGTCGTGAGAATGGCAGGAAGGTGCTTGAAGTAGATTTATTTTTTTTTTAATCTGAGGCAAAACTTAGGTATTGGACTATTTTTTTAATGTATTTTTAGGTAAGTTGATGTGAGACTGTAACAATGCAAGTACTCTATTCCCTGCTCAGATCAGTCTAAACTTGAAAATGGGCAAAAAAAACCCCCTCCAAACCACCAAAAAAACAACCCCAAAGTTGAGTATGTTCATATTGCAATTATTTAGTGTCAGTTATGTGCAAATCCTTGGCCATAACTCAGCCAGGAAAGAGGTGCATGCAGACTAAAAGGTGCTTTCCATGACCCGAAATGAAACAAGAGAATTGTGTGGATGACATGATATTTTGTTTACAATGAATGCAAACAAGCTTCCTCATTTTGCAATTAACCACTCTGCTGCCAGAAACACTGCCTGCTGAAGCACAGCATGCTGGTGTGGTTGCACAGCACTGGTAGGAGATGGAGCTTTTCTTTGTGTTTGAAAGTAACTGGGCTCTGTGCTGTGCCCATTGGCATCTCAGAAGCAGGTTTGCTGGGATCAAATGCTACCTCCAATTTCATTTTCTGAGTGTAGTCACTAGTGAAGCTTAGTGAGGGCAGGGAGACTTGCTGAAGTTTGGACTTTCTGGAAGCCAGTTCTTGTGGAGCCAGTTAGTGGCTTCTGATCCTCTAGAAGAGATGCTGCCCGTGCTGTGCCAGCTGCTGCAGCCCTCCTGGAAATGCTTCTCCTCCCTCTTGTCTTGTAAAACTGCTAATTAAAGGAAAACATTTTATTTCAGAACTGCTAATTAAGCACTTGTTAAGGTGACAAATAATACTCTCTTGGTTTTCCTTCTGGCTTCCCTGCAAGGGGCTCTGAGTGCAGCCACAGCCGAGGGGCACCAGTTCCCCACCCCAGGTTGGCACCTGCCCTGAAGGGGTCTGGTGGGAGGCAGGTGACTGAAGGTGACTTCTGGTCTCAGCCCTCCATACCAGAGGGATTTGCACTTGGTTGGAGCAAGGCCAGGGGTGTTGGCTGAACTTGGAGGTGGGATAGGTGGCTGAGAGGTAGGCTGGGGAGTTTTGCAGGTGGCAGTGCTGAGATTGACCCACAGCAGGAGATGCAGGTTGGATTCTCCCTCTTCTGAACAGCCCCAGATGAGTAATTGCTTTGAAGTCATCCATGGACTGCCTCAGCAGATTGCAGATAGTGACTAACCTGGGAGAAATTGTCCCTGGAACAGCAATTAAAACTTTTCTGGACATCGTGTGGGTTTTTTGAGTGTGCTTGGCAAGCAGGAGTTGTGGGAAGGTCACGAATGAGCTTGGGAGTTTCTGGTCCCCTGGCTGGTGCTCTTTGCATTTGCTTCATGAGGTTTGTTTTCCTGTGAGATGCTCAGATTCCACTGCTTCTGTGTTATTAAAAAAATAGATTTATTCTAATTTTATTGTTCCTCATCTGTTTTCTCATGGAACTTCCCAAGACTGAGCCCCTAAACTGCTTCTCTCATTTACAAGTGAGAACTTTGTCATTTGAAAGTCTCTAATTGCCTGACTGATTTTAATCTTTAACTGATCTCCAGTTGTCTGGCAATGGTGATGCCCCAGAATGTCTCCCACCAACAGATTGATGCATTTTACTCCCCCTTTGGTTTTTCTTCTTACCTGGTTTTGGGCTGTAGAAATAATTTGAGTACACGTGGGGGAAGGGTTAGGTATTTTGTGCTTTTTCTTAATTATTCCTTAAGTAAACATCATTAGCAGTAAACCATTTGGAAAGCCAAGGGATTTTTGTTCAGAGGGGAAGAAAAGAAAGAAAAGTTGTGGGGGTTTTTGTGGTTGTTGGTTTAGGTTTGTCTTGGATTGTTGGTTTTTGAAAAGACCCCATTAAGGAGTAAATTTCAGAATGATAATATATTGAAAACTCAAAAATTTTCAAGTAGGTGCAATGTGGAAATGTAGGTGGCAAAGATCTGTCTGTCCTGACGAGTGTCACCAGCTGCCTTCTGCAAATCTTGATACAGCTCAGTAGGGTTTGGGGGGTTTCATTGCTGGAAATAAGCAGCAGTTTCAGTGGCTCCTGCCAGTTTGGACAATCACAACAAAGATATCTCCAGATTTAGAGCAGTCCCTAAGTCAAGATCCAGGGCCAGATTTCTGTGCAGCAAAGTGGTTAATGTGGCCTTGAGCGGGCGAGATGGGGAACCAAGAATGTATTAATGACATTAGTGTTTGGTTTGCTTTTGGTTTTCATTCCATTCTGGTACATTGCAGATTTAACTGACATCAGTTAAGGTTTGTTCAGACCTTTTCAGTAGTTTTCAAATTTATTTTTATATGATAACTGAAAAAAAAAAAAAAAAAAGAACCAAAAAAAATCAGAAATTTCGTATTGTAAATGTTCCCTTGAACCCAGAGGGGTTTCTGGCCATTTAAAGCCGAGTATTTTTTGGAAAGAAAAGCTAAAAAGCAGCAGAGGTGATGTGAAGGGCCTCATTTCAAGTGGTACTAAACCCATGTCGTTTAGCGCGTTGCTTGTGAGGGCAGCAGAGGCCGCGCTGCGGGTTGGGCGGGAATAGCGCGGGCAGAGCAGCCGCGGCCCTGCCCTCGGTGCCCCTCAGTGCCCCTCCCCTGAGCGCCGCCGTTTCCCGGCCTTGGCTGGGCCCCGTTTCGGTGCCGCCTCAGCTGGAGGGGCAGATGAGGCGGCTTGTTCTCTGTATGCAAAAAAAAAATGCTGTTTAACCAGATCAGGGTGTTCAGGGGAGTTTTCACGTGAGAAAACAAGGGGAACTCTCAACTTCCCGACCTCTTCAGGCACTGGCTGTCTCCAGGGCTCTCGGGCCTTCCTCTGCCTCAGTTTGCAGCTTTTTTTTTCTTTGGGTTTTTTTCCCCCCTGTTGAATATATTCTCCTCCCTCCCCCTGCCAGGAGATGGCTGCCTGAAGGGGAATTGCTATTTCACCCTCAGATTCCCATCCAGACAAGCTGGGTTTGAGTTGTGCTGGCATCAGACAGTGCCATTGCTTCCAAACTGACGTCCAACCCTCCAACCATTAGCAACAGAGAGGCAAAGAAAGAGTTGGGGACCCAGATTATCTTCCTTTTTTTTTTGTCGTTTTATATAAATATTCACTTTTCCACCCAATTTGGATCTACCTCATGTAAACAGCTGGGTGCTACCTGCTCAGATTGTGGAGGAGATTGGCAAGAGCGACCAAACCCCCGCCCGCTGCCCCAGCCCCTCAGGGCTGCTCCCCGCCAAGCAAACCCCAGACAACGACGTTGTATTTCAGTTTTCTTCTTCGTGCCTTTGTGTTTTGGTTTTGGTTGGGTCTTTGTTTGGTTTAGTTTTGTTTTTTCCCCAGTGCGTAACAATCAAAAGTCAGATTCTTAATTAAAAACAGCCAACGGATTTTAACGGCGAAGTATATTAAAGAGAAAACAACAAAAAAAAAGCCACAAAAGAGAGTTTTAGGAGATTTTTAAAGTGTTTTTCAGGGTATTAAGTCATCAAATGTACAGTATCCCAGCAGACCTAGGCAGAGAGAAATACCCAGTAAAGAATTCCTTAAAAAAATCTATAATCCCAACCCTAGGTCTCTGTGTATCCATCTCTATCTGCACACCCAGGGGACAGCACTGAGTGTGTGCATAGAAAACAAAGGGATGCACAGGAAAGGCAAAGGGAAGAAAATGTCATTGAGTTGGTATTTGTTTTTTTTCCACTGTTTTGTATGTAACAGTTTACAACTATGTGTAAGTTTTTCTACTATGTGAACCTTTTTTACTTAAAAATAATTCCTTTTGGGGAAAATGTTCAGTTGTGATATGCTATCATTTTGTGAAGTTTAAAAAAAAACTTAAAAAAAAAAAAAAGAAATTGACTTTTTACCAGTACCTAAACAGAGTCGGGGGTGGGATCTTTTCTGTAAAATTGTATTTAGTTTAAATATTAAAGAAAAAAAAAATATATGGAATTGTACAAGTGCTGACATTCCATCGTGGCAGGACTTCAAAGCTGTTTCCTAAGGCTTTCTGCTGCAGAGAGACTCGAACAAAAGGAAAATGCCTCTGTTCAATGTTTTTTATAAAACTGCTCCATCAGGTCTATACTTAAGCTATATTTTCTAAAGCCTAATCATCTTTTAATATGCTGCATATAAATTATCAGCATGGTTGCACTTTCTCAGTAATAATGTATGCCCTGCAATTGGCTCGTGATAAGGACTTTAGTTTTTTAACAAAACAAATAGTACTTTGGGCAGAAGGTAATATTTATATAGGTACCTCAAGAAAAAAAAATAAAAAGAGCCTGAATATGCTGCATTTTGTTCCTTTAACATTTTTCATGTAGCATTTGTTTGCTTTTTCTTTTGATTTTTTGTTTTTTTCTGTCAATTCCTAGCTACCTGTTTTGCTGTGGGGGGGACCCTGGTAGCATTTTTAGCCCCTTGTTTTCTGTTGGTCTCACAGAACGTGGTATCCTTCCTTGCTGGGGGTGGGAGCTGCTCTCCATGGTGGACAGGGGAGGAGGGGACACCACCAGGAGATGTCTGGATGACTTTACATCCACTTCAGGCCAAGGATACTGTAGTTCTAAACCAGTACACGTTCCTAACTCTTCATTATTGTTTTTCTTCTGTTTTTGTTTTGCTCGTACTGCTTTCTTACCTCTTTTCTCAAACGTGAATGTGGAGAGGGGCAGCTGATTAATGGAGGAGAAGCAAACTGACCAAGCTGTGCCCCAGGGGTGATGGAGGAGCAGGGGGCTCAGCTTGCCCCGGGAGGGTTGTGCCTCCCCTGGGAGCAGGATCCATCCTGCTCTCCAGCTGCTGCTGCTCCAGGGGCATCACCTACTTCAGTTCCGAGTCAGTAACCATTGGGGAAAAAAATTATGCAGAGATGGGGAATTTCTTTGTTGAGAACTGTTGAAGGAAGCTTCGAAGGCTGTGAAATTGAGCATTTATTGTCATGTTTTTTTTAAGCTTAGGTGGGTCCTTTCCCAGGTTTGTTTTACAGCTTGCAAGGTAAAAATAGTTTGCACTACTTTTGCAATAAACTCATGAAAAACCTAACAGGTTCTGTTTTGGTTTCTTACTGTATATATACAACTAATACTAAAGATTTAGCATAGTGTTTTTCACCTCAAACCAGAAGACTTGTAACAAGCTCAGAATGCTGTAATTCCTGACAAAATAATGATGTGAATGATATTTTATAAAGTTATTTTGTATGGTGTCAATTTTGTTTTGCCTCATAGTATGTCAATAAAATAAAATTCCTCATCTTTACAAGATTTTGCCTCATGGCTTTTTTTATTGAACGTGGCCAGTTTTGGTGGTTACTTGTGCACTGGGAGGCTGGTTTGGGTTGGTTTGATTTATCTTGTTTTCCATGAGCACGCAGCACGACGTGTTCATGGTCTCCATGGTAAGTACAGAAGAGCTTTGGGAGGACATATGTTTGAAAAGCTACTCTGAATGAAGTGGTTTTGCCTTGTGTCAAGCTCTTGGGGGAAAAAAACAAAAGCTGCTTGCTGGTTTTGAGGGCAAAGAGCTTTGGCAGCTGCAAGGCTGTGGAGATGGCTGTGGCAAACCTTGGCAGCTCTGGAGTCTCCAGCCAGAGGACTCTGAATGAATCCAGAAGGTCCTCTGAATTCTTGAGGCCTCACTAATTGACAGAGCATGTTCATCATCCCACAGGAAACTTCTAAGAGGGATGAAATACAGTCATTTTTCCTTGGTAACCACAGTTCTTTTGTCTTTTTTGCAAGCTTAGGAAGTTTCGTGTCCTTTGAGCAGCCTTGGCTGGTGGGGAAGGATCTTGCAAGCTAGTCATTAGGAGGGGGGGAAAGGGGGGGCAGGGGTAAAGTCTGGAATAGTTTAATCCTGGAAAGTGTGCCCTGGCCTGCATTCCACTGCCTAAAATCCCCTGAACACCTTCAGCAGGCCAGGTTACCCTGGGTAGTGCCACCAGCTTCCCCAGAGCACCTCCACACAAACACTTCCAGATGGATTTTTTCTTTCTGGTGCTTTCCCTCCTCAACATATCTCTCTGACATTCAAGGATAGCAGTGTGAAGAGACCCTCCTCTCATTTTGTGTGCTTGCTCCTTCTCCAGGTGTGCACCAAGGCATTTTCCAGCTTGGCTCCAGGGAGAAGGTGACTGACAGGGCCAATGTGAGGACTGTGGTTCATCCCAGGTCTCCTCCCACGCTGTCTGGGTCAGCTCAGGCTGTGCAGCTGCTGCTTGGGCTGCAGGTATAAAGCAGAGAGGATTCATTCCCCCCTCTGTGGCTGAGGCTGGGTCACAGGAGCATGGCAGGCTCCTGGGGTGGGCTGCCTGTCACCAGGGACACCTCTGCCAGTTGTGAACATAGCCCAGGTATGTGGGTGAGGTGGGCAAGCACTGCACTGCCAGAATTTCCCCTTTCACCTGACCCTCTCAGGACTGGCCATGATCTTGTCATTTCCCAGTAGAAACAGAGTTTTGTTCCTTAGGGACATTCCCATGGTTACTGGTTGTGTGCAGGACTGCAGCTGGCAAGAACTCTCTGCATCAACTGTCAGCTTTCATACAAAAGATTTATTTAAAAAGTTGCATATAAAGTTCTACGAAGGACGGTGACCATTTCTATAGTAAAAAAAAAAAAACAAAACAAAAATGACACCAGAAACCAAACCCAACTGTCCAATCCAGCTGTGTCACTCCCATGGTGAAAGGGTTCCTCATTCTCCACAGTCCAAGGTGCACTTTGGTAGAACACAGACACACTGCAGGAGCTGAGCTCATCAAGAGGTGTCCTAGATGTGCCACTTAACATCCTCAGCCAACACAGGTACTTTTTACCACCCCAGCTGCAGCACCACATGGACTCTGGTGCTGGTTCTCATCCCCTACCCTGTTTCTGTGCTATTTGGCTATTGAGGCTGCATTACACAAGTAGCTGGTGGGTTTTTTTTACAGAAGACTTTTTTTAATGGGATTGGTCCCCTGCTAATGCCCTGGCATTGTCCCAGAAAACTTTGGATAATGATTGTCTGAAGAAGTCCTTTTCAACAATCTGAGCAAGCTCTGCTATCAGACTTGTCTCAGCTCATCTTGCCCCACCATGTTTGTGAGGGAAGAATTCCATTCTTCAACAAGTTCCACTTCTAAATCTTCTTTAAGCAAAAGCACGTGGCTCAGTATATAAATATATCCAGCACCTGGATTCTCAGTCACAAAAGTAACATCCTTTATGCAACACAAAAAGGGTAACTAGGAAGCAGTTCTCCCTTGGTCTTAAGATCCCACAGCATTGACAGCTGCATCTTTGTCGTCTTCCTCCTCATCCTCTTCATCCTCTTCCCCCACTTCTCCATCTCGTTTCTCTTTTTCAAGCATTTTTAGGTATTTGCTGGCTAGGATCTTCTTTGGCAAGATATCTGGAAGGTAGAATTGTTTCTCTCATAGTCAGTGTGAAAGGCTTATATTGCCCCCCCCCGGAGGGAATTGTGTCCCCAGCCCTGGGTGTGTTTAAGGGGCCTTTGGATGTGGTTTGAGGGCCATGGTTTAGGGGTGAAGTGTGTAGAGCAGGGCTGATGGTTGGACTTGGTGATCCCAAAGGGCATTTCCAACCTGAATGATTCTGTGATTCTCAGGAGCACTAAACCATGTCCTGAAGTGCCACATCTGGATGTTTTTTGAACCCCTCCAGGGATGGTGATTCCACCCCCTCCCTGGGCAGCCTGTTCCAAGGCCTCACCACCCTCTCAGGAAAGAAATTTTTCCTCATATCCAACCTAAACTTCCCCAGTGCAACTTCAGCCCATTGCCTCTCGTCCTAAATATGTATACATATTTATAATACTTATATAAAATAAAGCAACCATTGGAATAATCACTTGGAGAACTTAAGAGATTCAAATGTGTAATTTTGGGACTCCATAACTTCTTAAATAAAGATGGGCAGGGATCTTCTTCTATAAACTGAAAGCTTTCAGCTGCAGTTGCTAGAATGTAAGAAATGCTTGAGGCAAGCTGTTGAGAACTAATTAGCCTTGTGTAATTCCCAAGCAGCTGAAAATCCCCATTCCCAAAGCCACGTTTTCAGGGGTGCAGTTGCCGTGTTGCAGTTGAGTGCTAGAGAGGAGATTCATGGCCAGCAGGAGAATTGGATCCTCACAAAACCATTCAGCAAGAGCAAGATTTCACTGTCCAAATTACATCCTGGGTTTACCACCACACTATAGATACCTGCAAGGAACTGAAAGGTCTCGCACTCCTCTGCAGTATGAGACAGGTCACTGTAGGTCAGAGCATTCTTCTCCTTGCCCCTGCCTTGTTTGTAGGAGTAGGAAGCCAAATATTGAACAAAAAGCTCCTAAAAGAAAAAAACAAAAGCAAACTGAGCACGTATTCGCATCCATTATCGCTTCCACTTCTCCTACCTGCCAGAGGCGGAAAGAAGAAGCTCCCGCATCGCTCGGCCAGCCCCACGGGACGACGCCCGAAGCCCCTTTCACGCAGGGGCAGGCTCAAGGCGGCCGAGGCAGCAGGAGCAGAGAGGCGGGAGCAGAGAGGCGGGCGCAGCTCAGCGGGGCGAGCTCGGCACCGACACACGGCGGTTGCGGCCGGTAGGGGAGCGAGGCCAGAGCCCGGCGCGGAGGCAACGGCAGCTCGGGGAGGCGCAGGCCGAGCACGGCGGGGGTCGGCCGAGAGGGGAGGGGAAAGGGAGCCGGTACCGTAGCTTTGGCGGTGAGGAACAGCGCGTCCTGATTAATGCTGGACACCTCCGGCGAGCTCTTCATGATCACGCGGATACGCGACAGGGGCAGCGATACCAGCCGGTTCTCTCCGCCGCTCAACCTCGCCGCCATCTTCTACCCCCGCCCCCCCCAGCCTCCCGCTCCCTTCACCCCGGGCACAGGGCGAGCCGGAGCTGGCGGCCGCGCATTGCCCGCCGGGAGCTGTAGTCCAGGGCCGCGCTGGGGACCCCGCGCTCTGCCGGCGACCCGCCATGGCGGGACTACAATTCCCATAGTGCCCCGCGCTCCCCGCCCGCCCGCGGAGCGGCGGGGGAACTACAAATCCCAGGGTGCACATCGCCCCAACCCGCCCGCTCTCCTCGTCCTCGCCGCGGCCGGTGGGTGCGGTTCGCGGGAAGCCCCCGTGCTCCCCCGGCCGTGTTTCCATGGGCTGACGCTGGCCCCAAGCACAGCTGGGTGGGCTCTTCTCAGCCCCTCGATGCGGGCTCTAGCCCCAGGCTAGCAGCTGAGTCTTGGGAGCTTGTTTGTGAAGACAAACAGGCGCATCCCGGACGCGTTCCGATTACAGGCTACACGGTGGTTAACTCGGGCTGTAATTACAGCCCGGTAATCCTGGCGCTGCTCACAGGTATGTTGAGGTGCAGCGGGCACACGGCGGCTATTAAGTGATTATGGGGCTGTGTCTGTCTTAGGAGCTCGTTCCCCACAGAGTTCCAGCCCCGGCTCGGTAGCTGCGACCTGCTGGTGATGCGCCAGCCCAAGCCTGCTGGAGGCGGTGGGGGTGTTGCTGCTGATCGTGAAGTCTCCAGAGGTTTTGGTGGTGCCCACTGGGACAAGAGGGACTGTATCTCTCTGTATTACAGAGTTCGAGTAGCACTAGCTGATAGAGAATTTGCCCCCGAGATAAGGACGAGGCTTTCCTGCAGCTGATAACTGAGTTATTAAGAGCCAGCACCTTAAGCAGTTGTAAGCACCTTACTGCGGGTGCTGTCCTCGCTGGCATCGGTTCAGGCGTACAGAGCTGGGAGAGCCCTTCTACAGTCAGTTATTGCAGGTAATCTAGGCTCAGACTGTGCAATTCACCCGAGGTTACAGCTCCTGTGTAAGTTCTAGCTGAAGTGAAGCATCATGATGCTACACGGACCGAGGTTCTCGCTTGATTCTTGTCGGCTTGTGACATCTTGTGGCAAGAGCTGACATTGCTGCGACAGGGAATTTTCGCAGTGCTACTGGGGAATTTCATGATTTTCAACGTGCGTAGAAACCCCCGTCGCACTACTAAGGTTTCTGAGGGTATTGAGCTATTTGGATATTGATTTGGGATCTGTCGATCCCACAGGATTAGGGGCTTGCCTGTAGGTTGTACTCAGCAGTGCTGGTTAAGGTGGGCTGGGCAAAACAGGATTTACTCTTCTAGGTCCTGTCTCATCAGACCCTTCTTTTCCTCTGTAGTGCTCTCTGAAAGGTGGGATAACTCTTTTTTTCTTCAATGGCTTGCTGGGCAGATGATGGCTTTCTACTGGTGAGGAGCACAGCAACTTTAAGACATCTCTCCCTGCTGCTAACACAGCCTTAGTTTGTGAGAGACAGGATCACTAACAAAAAGAAAAAAACACAGAGAAGTTCATACTAGAATTATTTCCCTAGAATGAGTATTGTTACTAAGAATTCTTTGTTAAACCTGACTGGGAACACAGGTAAAATAAACCTCTCTGGTGAAACCAAAACAGTTTGACTAGAAAATAATACACCTTGTTCAGCATAGGGACTGTACTAATAACAAACTGGGGAGCATCACATCTCACTCTCTCCTTTTCTGCTCTCCCGACTCACCAGCCTGTGCTAGAGGAGTTATTTTTGCCATGTTGGAAGTTCTGTGCCCTGGCAATTTGGAAAGTTTGTGACCTGTGACAATTACTGTGGCTGCTGGGGTGACGTGAAGGTCTCATAACCACAGGTTCTAAGAACAAAGCCAACAGAACACTTAGGCTCCTCTCTGAGAGGAATCCTAGAGACCATGAAGTCCATTCTGATCTCATTAATCAGAGGGTCTCCCTCAGCCACGTATGAAACTCAGTGAAAGTCCCTCAGCAGGGCTCTGAACAGGCAAACGTGGCTGTGTGATAGGTGGCTAAGCACATAACCCTTTGGATGGCCTTCCCCAGCCTCTTTCAAACTCCTCTTTACATGACTTACGGAACGGTGGGAGAGGCGGCTCCTCAGCGAGCCCGCCATAGTCCTTCAGCGAGCCCCACAACGCCCCTCAGCGAGGCCGCCATAGCCCCTCAGCGAGCCCCACAACGCCCCTCAGCGAGGCCGCCATAGCCCTTCAGCGAGCCCGCCAACATCCCCCTGCTCCGCGCATGCGCCGCCCTCCCTCAGCGGGCGCCCATTGCCGTCAGTTCCGCCGCGCCCCGCCCCTGCCCGCCCCGCGCGTCCGGCAGCAGGAGGAGGCGGGGGCGGTTCCTGTCCCGGCTGTGAGTGCCCCCCACACCCCCCTTCCCTGCGCTACCCACCTACCAGCCCGCGCCGGCCCCGCGCTCCCCTTCCCTAGAGACTCTGCCCCTCTCCGCTCCCCCCCCGGGGCCTCCCCTCAGACCCCTTCCTTACGTGTGCGGCTGCTGCCCGCGCCTCCTCTGCGCTTGTCACCTGGGTTTGTTTTTTTTTTTGGTATTTCTTTCTTTTCCCCTTTTCAACTTGGCCGCGTCCAACGTGGGAGATCTGGGCGGGGAGGGGAACAGCGGGAAACGAAGCGACCGCGGCGGGAAAAGCCCTCCCCGTCCCTGCCCTGCGCCGGGCTGCGGGGCTGCGCTCCCGGCTGACGGGGTGGAGGAGAGGGGGGTTTGTTCTGCTGGTGGCAGGAGCGAGGAGGAGCCTTTCCTCGCCAAACAGCTCCTTTGCTGCCACTTGGGCTCCAAACTTCCTCGTTCCACCCGCTGAAACAGCGTCAGTCTAAGGCTGTGCTGCGGGCTTTTTGGTGTTGGGGGTTTGTTGTTGTTGCTGTGGGTGTTTGGGTTTGATTTGTTGTTTCTGGGTGTTTGTTTGCTGTATGAACGTTCTGCGGGGTGCTTTGGAGCTGAAATCTACCAAGGGAGCTGTGTGGTGCAGGAGGTCTCGGGATGGATGTGAGGGCTTTACTTGTATGAGTTTTGAGAAGAGAATGAATTCACTTTTTTTCTCATAAGTGTTCAGGACCTGATTTTCCTCTGCCTGGCCATGTGAGAGCACAGACAGCTGTGTACAGATGTGTACAGTTTGGCTGGTGGTTTACATCCCACCTCACACAATTAATTCTCCTTATTTTCCCCGAGGCATGTGTGGAGACAGACTGGAGTCTGAGTCTCAAAAGATGCCCCTCCTGAGCTGATGGCTCAACAAGCAGATGCTCTGTGGCTGTGATCGGGTGGGACTCTGTGCCTCGTGTGTTGAGTTGCCTTGTGTGGCTGCACAGGGAATGGGAAATGGACTGGGTTGGAAAAACACAAGTGAGCCCTCAGCAAAGACATGGAGCTGATGGAGCAGGGCCAGAGGAGGCAACAAAGATGATCAGAGGCAGAAACAGCTCTGCTATGGGGACAGGCTGAAGGAGCTGGGGTTGTTCTGGTGTGGTCTTATAGCCACCTTCCAGTACCTGAAGGGGCTCCAGGAAGGCTGCAGAGAGGCTCTTTCCAAGGGCCTGGAGTGAAAAGATGAGGGGTAATGGGTTTAAATTAGAGGAGATTTAGACTGGATATCAGGAAGAAGCTCTTGACCTTGAGGGTGGTGGATCAGTGGCACAGGCTCCCCAGGGAGGTGGTTGAGGCCCCATCC
>JAOEGS010016592.1:0-29734 GCA_025447755.1 Corythornis vintsioides | reverse complement strand
AGAGCCTTCTCTTCTCCAGGCTGAACAACCCCAGCTCCTTCAGCCTGTCCCCATAGCAGAGCTGTTCCAGCCTCTGATCATCTTTGTGGCCTCCTCTGGACCCGCTCCATCAGGTCCATGACTTTCCTGTGCTGAGGGCTCCAGACCTGGCTGCAGTGCTGCAGGTGAGGTCTGAGCAGAGCAGAGTAGAGGGGCAGAATCCCCTCTCTCCATCTGCTGGCCACACTTCTCTTGATGCAGAAGGCCATGAGGAGGCCATGGTGCCACAGCTGCCCGTGTCTCTCCTGTTGAGAGGGGGCACATCAGAGGCAGGATCTCTGTGATGCTTTTAATGGTGGCTTTTATGCAGTAGAGCTCAGGTTCCCTTGCTTAAACTCATTTATGTTCTGTGTCTCTGGAAGTAGCAGTCTGAGAGTGAGTACTCCCCATCTTTAATGCAAGTTCCAGTCACTAGTATAAATATTCCATTTCTGGCATTATTTCTTATTCCAAACAATGTCCCACTGTACTGGGCACTGGTGACACCACAGCTTGAGTGCTGTGCCCAGTTTTGGGCACCACAGTACAATAAAGAGGTGGTGGAGCAGGTTTTTTAGTCAAAATAAAGGAAGGTTGAGGGGGGGAGACCTCACTCTCCATAACTACCAGAAAGGAGATTGTAGAGAGGTGAGTATTGTTCTTTTCTCCCAAGTCACAACTGAGAGGACAAGAGGAAGTGGCTTGAAGTTGCTCCAGGGGAGGTTTAGGTTGGACATTAGGAAAAACTTTTCTATCAAAAGGGTTCTCAAAGACTCAACAGGCTACCCAGGGTTGAATCACCATCCCTGGATGTATTTAAAAGCCATTTAGCTATGGTGCTTAAGGATGTGGTGTAGTAGTGGCTCTGGTAGAGTTAGATAGCAGTTGGACTTAATGATCTAAAGGTCTTTTCCAAGCACAGAGATTCTATTACTCTGTGAGAGCAGCTCTGATGGGAAAGGTTTGCTGTGCTCCTCTGCTCTTGTTTTTTGTATTTAAATCCAGAAGAGGGAGCAAGAGGAAGAGAGAGCAAAGCTGCTGCCTTGCTGACACCATAGCAACATCATGCTCTGGGTTTGTAGCTTGGCTTTGTACTCAGGTCTTGACTACATGCTTGTCTGAGCTCATACAGCCTTTCCTGTTCCAATTTCTCTTGACAGCTTATTTACTTTCTTTCTAGGAATGTGCTTGTGCACGTTGCAAGTATCTATATTGTGTATTAATCCACTCAACAAAATCAGTTAAATCTGTCCTTAGGTCACAGTTTTGCAATACCAACAGTTTTGGCAGTATCTAGTTTATTAACCCTAGTGTGTCTACTTTTTGTCCCAGTTTACATCATCTCTATATTGGTACAGTTACACTGGCAGATCTGCCTGGGGATTTCTGTATGAAGTAGGTGAAGGGATTTATTTTCATTAAAAAAAAAAACCAACCCAAAACTAAAAAGACCAAAACCCAAATTTTGAGCTTTTGTTTATTTGTTTTCATAACTTTTATAAACTTTTTTTCTGACTTACAGGAGCTTGGCACAACAATTATGTGTACTGTCTCAACACAGGAGGCAATACTGCTGCAGTGTAGAGGAGGAAAAAGCAAAGTACTTTGGCATAGCACACTTTCTGCCCTGCACTTGGGGGGTCTGAGTGGCAAAGCTGTGTGGTGTGGGGCTGCCACAAGCATCTTCTGCACTGTAATACTTGCTGAGACAGAATGCATCTTTAGTAAAGCTGAACAGCTTTGAATTTAATCTAATTAATATTTAGTCCTCATTCTTACCACATCTTTCTCCTCCACTTCTTTCACCATGTCCAATGACTTTTTCTTCCCCAGGCTTTAAATGCCTTTTTCCTTTCATGAACCAGTCTCTGTTTTATTGGTGTTTGTCCTGCTTAGGCTGCAATTCCACAAGCTCTTCTTTCAGGGGAGTGCTGGGTTTTGTAGTATGATTTTTATGCCTCTTAAGCTCCCTGATCAATTCATTTTTGTATAGCCCATGAATACAGTTGTGCCAATATAAGAGAGGAATTAGGATAGAAAATAAGTTAACCCTGATGTTGGAAAACATGTCAGGGGGACCAGACTCCTTCTGTTAAATAGTTTTTGCTTTACTAGATTTTTCCTGCTCACAAAGCTGCTCCCAGTTTCTCTCTTACCCTGAAGTATTAGAGTCATCAGACTGCATCTCAGTTTGCTCCTTTCACTCCAAGTTTCTCATACCTGTCTGCACTCAGAGCAAATGAATCTCTGCTTTCATGATATCAGAGCACCAGGTGGCTGGAGAAAGCTATTGTGTGCTTTATTTTCTATTTTTTAAGTGCTTTTTAGACCAAAATGGGAGATGGTTTGCTAGCAGTCTTTATTCCTATTTATCATTCATCTGTTGATTCCCTCTCATCTTGAATGTACTTCATAGGCTGGGAGTGTTGTGGTTATTTTCCTTCTTAGTGCTGAAATGGATTTGTATGTCCTGGTTAAAGTCTTTCCCATTAAAACAGAAAACAAAGTAAGCGACAGGTCTGTCTGGGTGCTTTGTGACTAGACTGGCCTTGTTCTGTGCCTTGTGCTAAAGAGGAGCAAAAGCTTTATGAAACTCACTTGAAGGACTCAATTTCTGCCTCGCTTTTGTCATCTGACAATGGAGCCACAATCTGTATCAGGTTTCATTTTGCACCATCACAAGGTTGTAGTTTTTTAAATGGAGATGTAATTTCCCAGTACCCTTCATTTATGTGGTTTTATTGCACCTCATCTTCTCGTCTAACCCTCAGCTATTCATAAATCTAACAATGGCTTTTCCTCACCAGAACATTTTTCTGTCCTGTGGGTCTTGGACTCTTTGCTCAAAATACTAAGAGGAGGAAAGGTGCCTGTGTTTCATGATGCTAAATCATCAGCAGAATCAAATCTCCTTTATATTGGGTGGCTCTTTGTGCTGTGCTCATGTTGGCCCTGCACGTGCTGCCTGGGATCTGAAAAGGCCTCTAACCTTGGGACCATTGCTGGTCTTTGCTTACTCCAGGTGTCTCTGTGTTGATTGAGCCTGTGAGGGGATCTGTGTAAGTGTCTCATTTGGGGGGTATTTCTGTTTGGATAAGTGGCTAAGCTACTTCTGGACACAGTATGTGGGACTATACCCAAACAAGTCTATAAGGAACTGTGCCTGCTGGTGGGGACAGTGCCAGAGACAGCTCAGGCTTGTTAGCAGAGTTGGTGTCTGAATTTTTACTGTACTGGGATTTCTTCACCTCTTCCCATCATCACAACCAGAGGGTGAAGGGTTGACTGAAGCATGAGAGCTCCAGCCACTGCCCCAGCCTACTGACAGCAATGATTCTTTGAAGTGTTGAGTGCCTAAGTCATCCCTTTTTTACCTAAGTCTCTGCCTGCTCTTCATGCTCAGCTGAACTGGGAATAACCTTCATCTTTAAACCATTCCTAAAGCAGTGTGGCAGTGAAATTCCATTATCTATGGTCTCCCATTCTGGCCACAAATGATGTATATACATTTGTTGGAACACTGGAACAGGTTGCCCAGGGAGGTGGTGGATGCCCCATCCCTGGCACATTCAAAGTCAGGCTTGATGGGGCTCTGAGCAACCTGCTCTAGCTGAGGATGTCCCTGCTCCCTGCATGGGGTTGGACTAGATGACCTTCAGCAGACCCTTCTAACCCAAGGCATTCTATGATGTGATTCTCACTAGCAGGCTTCAAGTGCTTTATTAAAGTGGTAGTTTCTTTTAAATATACCAGTTGAAAACATGCACTGTAACTCAGTTGTTAGGTAAAACAAGGCTTTCTAGTCCTATTCCAGTAGGCACTCATGTAGGAATGGATTAGTAATGCACTAATTTAATTTGGGGGGGTGGTTGTTCATTGAAATAAGGTGCTGAAAAAAGTTTAATTTCAGAGTTTGTTTAGATACCTTCCTTAAATGCTAGACAGAGCAATGTCTGCAGAAAATTCCAGGTAGATAGGTGTTTTGGGGATATGGAGACAGATTATACTCATTTGAGATGTTTAATAATCAACCCAACTAAGTGTGGGTGGTCAGTTGCAGGACCAGCTCTGCCTCCAGGCTACAAAAGTGGCTGCAGCTCAGAAACTCCTGAGAGTGACAACGACTCAGAAACTCTTCCTCTACCCAGAGACACAAAGGGAGATTCTGAAGAGGAGACAGAAGGAGATCCTGCACCCAAGTGAGTATGTTCTTAGGTTAGATGTATATTTACACTGCACTGCAAATGAAATCATAGAATTATAGCATGGCTAGGGCTGGAAGGGGCCTCCAAAGGGCATCTAGTGCAGCCCCCCTGCAGTGAGCAGGGATCCCCTCAACTAGCCCAGGCTGCTCAGAGCCTTGGCCAACCTCCCCTGGAATAGCTCCAGGGATGATGTGCCTGCATAAATTATGAGAAAGGGATGGTATTATATAAACAAAAAGGTAAACCCTCTACCTGTGTAAAGCTTGATGACATTGTCTGCATGTTCTGTGCAGTCAAAAACATTCACACAACCTCTTTGACACCCACCAGTGAAATAAAGCTGTTCAGGGCAATCAAGTCTCTGTGTTTACTGGATTTGGTTTAGTTCTGCAATTAAAGTAAAAAAAAAATCCTTAAAGTTTTGTTTGTTTATACTAAGGACAGACACCACTTGGTGTGTAAGTGTTTGGTGCTTGAGTTTTGCTCTATTTCTGGTATACTACCTCTCCTTGAGAGGTCATAAGAACTATTTATGGGCATGAGTTTATGCATTCAATTAAGGCAAGTCTAATGTAAAAAAACCCTGAATTGTTTAGCAAATAACAGGAGTCTGCACATACTCTCCTTTGGGGGTGTTGATTACTCACAACTGCTGTGTTAAGAACTCGTGGGTGTTCTTGCTGGGCCTTGTATAAGGGACTTGAAGGGCATTATGCCACCTTAATGAGTGTCAGAGTAATTACTGCTCCCTTTTTTTTCTTGTTGTCTTGTTCAACAGTTCTTCAGTTAATTAGAATCAACCAGGGAAAAACAGTAGTCAAAATGCAGACATTGCATAAAAATGGAGACAGAAGAGTGCTGAGTTGAAAATCACTTTGTGACTAGAAAATGGTGTTTCAACATTATACTGCTTTGCTTTCCACAGCAAAAGCATTCTTCATGGTTTTGTAAATGTCAGAGCATCTTTGGAGTGAAGCTTATACTCCCAATTTTTTAATTGCCTCAAATTATTTTGGAGCCTTCTTGTAGTGTTTCCTTGGTAACAGTGGGGTATTTAGTACATAAGACTGTTGGAAATAGTTTTATGTCTTTTTTTCCTTTTAAAAATGTAGATAATTGCTATGCATGTCAAGGTAATTATTAAGTGAAATCTTTATATTTGCAGAAAGCCAAAAAGAATTCAAGAAGAGGATGATGATGGCTTTTTTGGTCCTGCTCTTCCTCCTGGGTTTAAAAAAGAAGATGATTCTCCAGAGAGGTAATTAAAACTGAATTATATTCAGACTCTTTTCCTTAAAACACAATTATTTTAGCTAAAATATTTTGTGGCAATATTACAGAACACTTCAATTGTGCACTTCAGATTCAGATGGTTAGATTTGCTTCCTGCACATTCCAAGAACAGGAACAGCTTTCCCTTGAAACAGAGCAAACAACATTTCTAGACTTTTTTAGGATTATTTCTTGTGTGTCTCCAGGTAGAAAACTAATCTGAACAGTGTAGTTTCTAGGAAGCAAGCCCTCAGGTGTAAGCAAATAAGCATTGTTTGTATCCTCTATCAGGAAGCTTTCCATTTGATCACAGTTATAAATTCCTGAAAAAGCCCTATGGATTTTCTATGCAGAGCTTGACCTTCTGGTCTTTACATCAACCTGTGCACTTCCATCTGTAATTTGAAATGGTCACCCATAGTAAAATCCATAGTATTTCCAAGGGGATGCTTATTGACAAGAGAGCCCCTTCATTGCTGCTGTCTTCTTCTGAGCAAGAGGGAGCTAGGAGATAAAATTAATGTCTTCCTGTCAGGTAGGAGTTTTCCATTCTGAGAAAGTGACTCAATTTGATGTTGGGCTATGTATGTAAGTATACCATCCCAAAGGAAATTTCAGAGTTGAAATTTTTGGGGTTTTTTTAGTTTGGATAAATTTTTCTGATGCTTGGCAGCAGTGAGGAAAATAAGTATTTATGTAACTAGGGTTTTTTTGGAATTATCCTTTCCCTATCAAGTTACACTTTGCTGTAATTAACAAACTTTTGTAATTTTGGATATTATCAGTAAGCTCAATTGCTGCTTTGATATGCCAAGAGTAACTTATATTTATTTATTTTTCTTGAATTTCATTTTACAATGTGTTATTTTCATTATCTGTTTTAATTATAACATTTAGTGAGTCACTAAAACTAATGTGATCTTTAATAAAGCAAATAAAAGCTTGTAGCTTTTAGTATCATCAGAGGGAACCTTCTTGCTTTTTGACATGAATACTTTTGTGGTAAAATGTCATGGCAAAGTGTGCAAAGGAAAAGAGGAAGAAAAGTGGCAACTTGCAGAGCAGCAGCACAGGTGATCACCCATCACACCATGGTAGGCTTTTGTTCACCCAACTTCCACTTAGCAGTTTGCTTCCAAAATGATGAATAACTGAATGCTGAAATACATTCCTAGCACAAGAGTCTGCTCTGTGTCTGTGAGTATGAGAAATTAAAGCAGTCAAAGGCACTTGCTGGTGTTTTTTAGTTTGTTATTTTGGGTTGTTTTGCTTTGGGTTTTTTGTAGTTGTTGTTTTTTGGGGTTTGTTTTTTTTTTAAATCTTATCTCACCATACAACTGCTTCCAGCACACCCTGAGAAAGCAATTTGAGCAGAGCTTTTTTTACACCCAGCCTGCTTCCCTGGATAGGTGGGAAAGGTGTGATGTGTGGGAAGAGCCTTGTCTATCTTCCACCCTCATACACCTGTCAGTCTGGCTGTGCTGCCACCCTAAAGCACATGGTGTAGGCACAGTGCTCTGAGCTGTCTCCCCACTGCACTGGAGATCCAGCCATGAATAACTCACACACAGGCTGGTTGTTCCAGTGTATGGACACACTGTTTATTACCTCCCTGTCACATACTCATTCTTTTAGAAATGCTTTTGTTCTGTTAACATCTTTTCCAGGCTTGTCCAAGAATCATAATCATGAGCAGGAGCAGCTCACGTGGCAATTTGTGGCTGGTTCAAAATTATTTGAATCATTTCAGTATAAAATATATTTTTTTTTTTTTCTTTGACAGCTTTGGAAGGGATGTTGCTATCAGTGTTAGACAGAAACTCAGCACCAGTAAACATTCCCAAAATATTCACAAGTCAAGGTAAAGAGTGAAGGTTATTTAAAACAAAACAATGTTCTACATCAGGAGAATATAGAAGTGCCCCTCTTGAAGCAAGGACTCCAAGTCCCACTTTCCTTGCCATATATAAAATCTAATATTCCTTAAATGAAAGCTTCATTTGTAAGTTTGAGGTGGTTTTTGAATGCATATAGATAGGTACCAAAGTTTCCAGCAGCAGCAAAATGTGATGTAGAGTTTGATTTAGGTTCATTTCACCTGTTCAGAGAGCCTTTGGACAGCTGGGAACTGTCAGGAATCCTGTTAGCTGGGTGCTGCTGAGGAAAGACCCAAACAACAGGGTTATTCATGTGGAAAAAAAAAAAGAAAGCAAAGCACTGAAATGGAAAATGTGGGAGGGATGAATATGGGAACCATTTTTCTATTCCTTGGAAGAGCCTTTGAGCTGTGCCAGAAGCAAGGCAGAGTATCTGAGATCTGCTCTCCTTCACACATTGCACAGATACAGCCCACAACATAGATATTCTTCTATATTTTTGTACAAAGTTTTTTTTTATAGTTTGGTTTATCTGTCTCTCCATGCAAAATAAAGGTACTTGTACACTAGAGGAAGATATTCTTTTGGCCATATCTGTGTAGGTTTAAATGCAATCATTTTAGATTATATTGGGAATTTAAATTATGCTCTTAACATGAAAGGAGACAGAAAGAAACAGAGAAAAATAAAAGCTGTTTCTAGGTGGGGTTTTTTGGGTTGGGTTTTTTTTTTCAGCAGCAGCAGCTAGGTGGGGGTGGAACTCCAAATTTAACCCAGACCTGTTGCCTGGATTTTGAAACTCATCAGTGCCTGTTGTCCCAGCCTAAGCTCACATTTATTGCTTGTGTCTGTCTGTCCATGGTTGGCTTTCTGTCAGGACCTTCTGCTTTTTATTTCATTTCAAATCCTGACAACTACAGCAGGTCTGTACTGATTAGACCATGTGGAATTTAGTAGAAGACCATAATGATCATAATTCAGTTTATATTGTGTTACCTTTGATCACCCTAAAGCTCAGAAACAGGAGCTAGCATAATCAATAAAGTCTCTGCTTATACATTATGAGGCTGATGTCTTGGATACCACCTTTCCTTGCTCTTAAATCTGCTGAAGGAAGCTTGGGAAGAAGAAAATGGATTTCCTTGACTAGATGCTGCAACTTTTCACATTTTCTTCCCTGCCAGCTATTTGCAGAGGTCTCTTGGAAAAAGAAGGTCATCTTAATTATTTCTATGATGTGCACTTAGGGGGCACACCTGGCATGAGGAGGAAAGAGAATCACACTTACCAACATTTGATTTTTACTTTTGTGTTAATCTATTACTCTTTTCCTGCAGCAAACAATGGAAGGCTATTTAATGTGCTGTCTTTATTGGTTTATATTGTTCTATATTACTTTGATTTTTTTTTTCCCTCCTCAACTGAAAAACAAGGTTTTCCTTTTCTTATTTTTTTCTCTCTCAAGACCCATTATAGGTCCTGCTTTACCACCTGGCTTTAGGAAACCTTCACAGGACACTGGGAATAGCAGTTGTTCCACAGGACTGTCTATTGCATCAGAATTCCATACCCAGGTTTGTGAAAGCAGAAGTGTTTTGTTTCAGTACAAGCTACCTGAAAAGCTTTAAAAACAGTAGGAGCCTGAATAAATATTCTATTCTGAATAAATATTCTAGACATACTTTTCATCACAACAGCTTAATTTTAGAGCAGAGAGTGTCTGGCATATTTTTTTGCCTGAGTCAAATACTGAAGTCTAAATAAGCCTTAAAGAGAGAAAAAAGCTGGTATGATTTGTTGTGATTTGCTGTTAGGCTGATGATGCCCTCACTGAACACAAAAGATTTAGGCATCCTAAACTACAGTAAAAAGTGATTTTCCTGTTCCTTCTTTTGATGGGAGGTCCTTCCCAAGTCACCATCTTGGCAAAGTTCAGCTTTTTTTAAGATGTTAAAGCAGCAATGCAACCTGTCAGTGTGAATCACAGGTAACATCTTTCATTCTGTTACCCCTTTGCTGGTGGGGGAGCAAAATGATTGAATATTTCACATGTCTTCACCTCCTTCAAAACGTTTGTTAGTGGATGTGTTAAGTTTATCCAAAAGAATGCAAACTGAGAATGATGCTGCAGTGTCACTAATTGTTGTAAATAGGAATTTTAGTCCTGTAGTGGGAGTAAGGTGGAGCAGGACAGTGGCACTGACACAACTTTGTGGTTTGTGTTTTTTGACTGTTCTCATCAGGCTAGGTAAAAACAGGGTACAAGTCCCACTGTCTAATCCCTAGCCACAAGATAATGCAAAGAACTTTGAGGAGTAAGGTGTGTGATAAAATACAGCTAGAAACATGAGGAGGACTCAGCTCCCTACACATTTTATCCTGTGATAAACTGAGTACTCATTCCTAGTGAGAATGAAATTACTCTGATTTCTTTCTAAAATACTTAACTCTTTTAGCTCCCAGAAACTTGGATACACCAGACATGCTGGGAAGGAGTGAGGTAAAGGCTGCTCTGGAACTTCACTCTTGATTAGTAGTTAGGAAGTGTATCATTCTTCAGCCTCCTACAGCATCATCCTTCATGAGGAATGACTGGCTGACATTTTAAAGATAATTATAATCTTATCAATCCAAATAACCATTAAGCAATTTATCATAGTGACAAATCTCTTGTGGCAGAGATGTCAAAACTGGTCTGCTTATATATTTTACAAACAGGAAAGTCTTTCTCCTAAATAGATCTCCCAGCATCAGCTTCGTTACAGCTATTACAGAACTTAGGAAGAGAAAAAAAAGGAAGAGAAAAAAACCAACTTAATAATATTTTTTTTTAACTTTTGAGTATTATGAGTAATTATGTTGTTTATTTTATTTTCTGTTCTATTAGATCTTTAGAGGCAACTTATTCCATGCTGACACTTCACTTTGTATAGATTTCCCCTCAAACTTGGAATTTTTTTTTTAATATTTGTTTAATTTTGTCTTGTTTGAGGCAGGTGGTAATGGAGTGAATTGAAATTAAGACTAATGAGAAAGGAAATGAAACATGCTTTTTCATTTAAAACTCAGCATGGAATTTGTTTTTTCATTCTCAGCTACTTTACAGTACAATTTATTATTAAAGTCTTTTATCTTTGTATTTTTTATTTGTTTGTACTCAGAGAGAGGGAAGTGTTTTACTACTGTGGCTTCTCAAAATGATTATTCCTCTTCCCCAGCAGCTTCTTCTTGGCTTGAACTCAACACAGCAGGATACTTTTCCTGCTCACCTCTTCCCCATGCTCCCATTAGGTGACTCTTCTACTGAGTTCTGTTACCTGCTCTTGTATTCTCCACTGCTGCACCTTATTTTGCACAGCAGGCTCCTGATACTGTTTTTCTACTGCTCATTGCTCATGACCCCTTATCTTTGTGATGAGATCATGGCTTGGTTGATGAGCCTGGATGTGTTCCTGGGTGCCTTGGTCTAGGTGATCCTGCTCTGGCAGAGGGGTTGGACTGGATGATCTTCTAGCTCCCTTCCAACCTCTGTCAATCTGTGATGTCCACCTGGTAACCAAAGTCTGTCATTACAAAACCCAAACCATTTCCCACACCTCCTTTGTCCTGCATTTGAAACTTCTTTGCCACCACCTTATATTCCTCAATAGTGCTCTGTGCTTCCCATGTGTACAGCCTTGGTTCATCCTACTCCCATTGCTTTGTCACCCACATTCTTTTCACTTCTACTGGTACTGGGCACCTTGGCTTTGCTTCTAGGGAATGATGGCATCACTGTTTTCTTTCTAGTTCTGCCTCCATCCACATCTGTATTGTTCTAACTTGGAATGACCCTGTGAGTTTTCTGTACAACCCCTGGCATCCCAAAAGATTCTTATTAACTTCTTCCTTTTCAAACTTTTTTCTTTTGAGCCATTCTCCAAATCATTGCTTAGAAATGCAATGTCAAATGGCATTGAAGAAGAGAAAGACAGAACCAGGGCATTAAACTGACAGCCAGTATGTGCCCAGGGGTGTAGTACCATGCATGCCCCTGTGCCCTGGCTTGCATGTTAAGCTTTCTAACCTCCTTCCAGGACCTGAGCTCAAAATGGTTTGTCTTCCAGTGTGAAATTGCCATCCTTATTATGGAGCTGTGTCCAAACGTTGCTAGTCATGGTAAAGGCCAAAGTATCATGATGCAAGCTGGTGTATTGTAGTTATACATATAAACATATATATGTAGTTGAGGGGATCCCTGCTCACTGCAGGGGGCTGCACTAGATGCCCTTTGGAGGTCTCTTCCAGCCCTAAACATTCTGAGATTCTATAATCTGGGTTTTAATCCAGGTTTTGTTGTCTGAGCATCTACCTAACGTCAGGTTTATATTCTTATCTAGGCAAAATCATTCTAATCCTATGAAGCTGAAGTGTTTCTTGATATTCTTGGCACTAGGTTGAAAAAAAAATGTTTTCTTTTTGGAAGGTAACAGACAGTAGTGAGGAAGAAGACAATTTTATAGGCCCCATGCCTGCAAAAGGACCAGTGGAGTCTGATGTGACTAAAGACTTCGAACGCAGAGCTCAGAGAATGAAGGAGAAACTCACTTCAGCAGACAGTGTAAGTTTGATTTCTTCATTTTAATACTTTGCTGCTGCAGTGTGTTTGTGTTTTCCTTTGCCTGTTTCTGTGTGAATGCAGTTGCTGTTCTTCTTGGGCTGTTAAATGTTTGCAATTGTTAAGACAAAGGAAAATCCAGGATTTCTGATGGAAGCTAAAAAATTCAGACAGCAATTTTTGATGATGCTTTTTTTGCCTCCCTCCCTGACCCCCATCTCTTTTGTGTAGGATGAACCCAAGCAAGTTACTAGGGAATCATGGATGACAGAGCTTCCACCTGAATTGAAAAGCTTTGGATTTGGCCCAAGAACATTCAAGAGAAGAGCAGATGAGAAATCGGGTGATAGATCTATTTGGACAGATACTCCAGCTGATAGAGAGAGAAAAGCCAAGGTGTGTATTTATTCATCTGTCTATACCTGCAAGCAGTGTGCATCCTGTTATTTTGTATGAAAACAAAGTAAAGAAACCCTGAACTGTACAAGGATTTATTCCCCATCCCCCCTGATTTGTTTCTTTATTTATTTATGGTTATTAAAACTAAGCAATTAAAGCTGAAAGGCAAAGGCAAGAAAATAATGAGTTTAAGGAACTTTGATATTCATTTATTGCCTCTCCTTTCTGCAGCAGTCAGGTACCCTGTATCAGCTCATTGAATTTCCAATTACTCCTGTTCCTTCTTGTATCAAGCTGAGCAAAAAATACCTGGTGGTGTCTGTCGTGGCCTTGACCCTTCAGATTTAATTAAATATAGATTTCCTTGCTTTTTACTTCAGACTTTCTGATTACTATAGTGTGTGATTTGCTTCTACTCAGCAGGAAAGAGAAGAGGAAAAAAAGTCAACCAAGAATAATGAAGAAACTGTATTATCTGGGAGAGACAAGAGACTTGTTGATCAGGTGACTTCATACAATGTAAGTATAATAGCAAAATATTTCCTCTTCTTGCATTTTCTTTATCATTTCACTCTTCTGGCTCTCATTTCTAGAGCTGCTGGTTTCCATGGTGATACCTCTACAGTCTTCCATTGTAGTGCCCAAACCTATTGCTGTTTAAGCCATTAGAGGATTTGCCATTGATTTCAACAAGAGCAGGATGGGGTCCTCAAGCCACTGCTGAAAACAAATGTGTCAGGGTTGGGGTTTGTGTAGATTGTTTTCAGTTGTAGGTGGTGTTTTTCTTTTAATTCATCTTCACATCAGGACCTGGTTGCTGGGAATAGACAACCTTAATTCAAAAATCAGTTTGCTTCACCAAATTACCAACAGCCCAAGAATAAAACAGCAGTAAAAGTTTAACTTTTGGGATAAAATATGCATTAACCCAAGCTTGATGGGCTAAGCAGTTCAATGCATTAATTACACTATGTAATTAATTACATTAGCTGCTCATTCCAAGAGCATTATTACATGAAGTTTTCCTCAATCTCTCCAGAAGCAGATAATTTTAACAGATTATGCTGATTACTAGAAATCTGAACTCCAGATTAAATTCCCTCTCATTTTTTCTGACTGCCAACCTTGTCTACCAGAGCATGTGGACTGTTCCCCTGTCTTACAGCTGCTCATTCCAGTTCTTCCCTGATTTATGGGCTGAAGTTTTCCAGAAGGCAGACTGGTCTCAAGAGAGTATAATTAACTGGAGAATTGCAGCCTTGGCTTACATTACATGATTGAAGTTTATCTGGCACCTTTAATAATTTATTTGTAGTTCATTAAATCACATGTCCCTCTTGATTTAGAGGCTTGCTAATCCAGAGCTATTAAGAATATTGTCTTAAATTTCTTCTGTATTGTCTGTTTCTACTGTCATTATGAATGTAGTAGAATAATTTTCATGTAAAAATACAGGGTTTGCTCTGTACTATTGCCAGAATAAAACATACACAGGCCTTTACTCTTTCTAAAGCTCTAAAAGCAGCATTTCTTGGCATGTTTCGTTGATGTTTTTTCCCTTCTAAATAATATTTTCTGATTTTTCAGGTGGTTGTGTTGTTCTTTCAGCATTTTTCCTCTGTTATTTCCTATTTCTTCCTCCACTGACATTTTTCAAGGATACTTTCATAGAACAGGACCTTTAATTCTTAACATAGTGTCATGCAGTTAACTCTTCAGTGCTTCCATGTACATTTTCTGATGTGATTCTGACAACACTGATGCAATTACACCATTAATAAATACTGTCCATTTTATTGGCTGGTTTGTAATGAGCTGAGTCTGGGAAATTGACTACTTGGGGATACACCACTACATTTTCCCTGAGCAAAGGAGGGGCCATATGGTCTTGTGAGAACTAATCCTGCTCTTGTGTGAAATCAGCAAAAGTTTGATGTTGTATTTGGGCTGTGTCATGGTCTTTAATAAACACAGCTGAAGTCCTTGACAAAAACAGGAGTTCTGGGTCAAACCCAGCACTGTTCTTAGTGTTTGCAAAGGTAGCAGGTGAGGGTGAGACTGATCAAGCTTGTTCCTGCCCCTGGCAGTGACCAAAACTAGATGCCTTGGGGCTGTGTGTAAGAAACTGGGCCTGTACTTTGAGATACTTCCCTTGACATGTCTTCATTTGTCTCTGCTAATAATGGCAGGACAACTTTTATATGTCTTTTGCATTATTTTTGTAATTTTTTTTCTCCCCTGTCTGTGGAGTTTCAGCACCATTGTGGATATCTGTACCATCAGTGAATTATTATTTTAATTCAGAGTAGGAAGGACTACATGTGCTTTCTACTCCTTGGATGCTGTATTTATCATCCTGTTTTCCAGTTACTAAACTGTCTTCTTTTTCTGGAACTTTCAGCCTCCCTAATTCCACTCTTTCCATTTGAGTTCTCTGTACATTGTTGATATTTTTCTAATACTTCTTTTCTTCTTCCCATTTTTGCAGGAGTCAAAGAGGTCAGAATCTCTCATGGACATACATCAGAAAAAGCTGAAGAGCAAAACATGTGAAGAAAAGCAAAAGCCTCAAGCAAGAAGACCATTTGACCGTGAGCAGGATCTCAAAGTCAATCGATTTGATGAAGCACAAAAGAAAGCTCTTCTAAGAAAATCCAGAGATCTGAATACTAAATTTGAGCATAGCAAAGGCAATATGTTTTTATAACATTAAAAAAGCATCATGTTTTTAAGTCAGTTCAACTTTGAATACCTGATTTTTTTAAGGATTGGTTTTTCTTTGCTGTAAATATTTGTATGCTAAATAAATATCTTGATGTTCAACTATTTTTGCCTTGTTTGTAAATACTATGTTAGGGAAGATCATCTGTACTGATTAAAAGAAGGTCCTGATATTAAAAAAAATAATAAATATGTAAATTTGTTACTTAAAAACAAATGTGTGTGTGTGTGTTAATAATTAATTTAAATGGGTATTTTTAAGGAGCTCTAGGTTTGATTTTTCAGTGAAGTTGGCAGTTTCCCCCTTTCTCCTGCCATGCTTAAGACAGTCTTGCTGAACCTGACCTACAGGCAATAGAAAAATCCCTTTTAAGCTCAGGGTCAGGACTTTGCATATGGATGGAGTTTTCTGCTGCAGAGTGTAAACTCAAAGGGCAGCTTCTCTGTCAGCCCAGTGCTTTTATTTCTGTGCTTCTGTACCTAAATATGGGTTTATATGCATGAAGTATAATTTCTGTGCTGTAGCAGGAGGAGAAAGTGGTAATAAAACAAGATATGCAGATTTAATTATTAAATGGTACAAGAAGAGAAACTATGAGTTTTGATTTGTGAAATCAAAATCAGAAAATCCATCTTTTTTTTTTTTTTTTAAGCAAATGCAATGTGAAAATCAAACCAGGGCCATTTAACTCTTTTCCCCTAAAACAAAATCCTCTTAGTACCTCGTGGTTTTTTTGCCTCAGCAAACAAGGCCTCATGATGTTTCTTCCTTCTAAGTTGTCTCCTACCTTCTTTGGGGGAGCTCTGCTGCAACTAGGGGTTAAATAACATCTCTAGCAATTTAGCTAATGCAGATTTCTTAACTGCAAAGGCAGTATTGGGAATGTTTGGGGTTTTTTTCAGCAACTCAAGCAATGAGGGTGATCGTGATGTGACAAGCTAAATCTCCACAGCTGACACAAAAATGATCCTTATGCCCACTTTTGGAAACCTTAATGCCTTCAGAAATTAATTTATTATCAGGTGTTGCCTTGTGCTGGAAGAGCTCATCTCCTGAGCATGTCATGCAGCTCTCACACATCCAGATAAGTTTCTAGCAGGGACAAGGGCTGCTTGTATTGAGATTTGGTTCTTGTTCCATTTCCATTGTTGTGCTTTGAGCCCTCCTCCTCCAAACCAAGGGCTGGCCATCAGATGGCCAGATCTTGCCATCCAGCTCTATCCCTGCTGTCTGC
Source organism: Corythornis vintsioides (assembly GCA_025447755.1). NCBI lineage: Eukaryota > Metazoa > Chordata > Aves > Coraciiformes > Alcedinidae > Corythornis > Corythornis vintsioides. Next base: position 13,410 of record JAOEGS010016592.1, on the reverse strand, counting down.
TTGCTGCCTTCTCTGCCCCATTGCAGTCCTCTGCCCTCCCAAGGGTGTGTTTGAGTGGAGATTGCACCATGGTGCTGGAGAGCTCTTGCAAGGGGAGCATCATAGCAGCTCCATGGTGGTCTGGGGAACATTTCACTTCCAGAGGGGGCATTTGCAGTTCTCATTAGCAAAGCCTCGAGGGGAGCTGGGAATGTGTTTTCTCTCTCCTCTGCTCCTCTTTTTTTTTCTGCAGCCCCTTGAAGACTCTGAAACCCGTGTTAAAAACTTGAGATAAAGTGGAATTGTTGAGAGGTCACATTAAGCTTTTCATTACTTGGTGTAAATTAAGTGAACTTTTGAATTGCATTAATACACAAACCAATCTTCTCGTACCCATGCCAAACCATTCATTCGAACAGTCATTAGAACAAGAAGTAACTGAGGAAATTAGAAGCCCTGTAAGCTTTCTGTGGGAAAAGATGAGCTGTCCTCTACAATTTGGACAAGCTGTAAAACATTTCTGCAGGAGTGGTAGTGGCTGATTTTTTCAGAATCTCATTTGAAAAACCCAAATTCACTTCACAGAAAGCCCTGGCTGTAATTACTGTGTTAATGCTTCTGGTGACCCTCTGCTGACAAAGAATGGATGGATTCTGGTGTTCCTCTGCACTGCCAGCCAGCATGGCAGCCCAACAACTGCTGGCACAGCAAGAAATTCTTGGTTTGGAAAAAAAAGTAACATTGGGCAGCTTTTCCCAGATGTGAAAAGCTTAAATCTAAAAGCATTTGGCTTTGGTTTATGATGGCACAGACACCCTTTATTAATACTGACGTTAAAAATTGCTGCTCCAGAGTAGGGTGCCCTCCTTCTGAAATCATAGAATCATAGAACTGTCAGGATTGGAAGGGAACTTAAAGATCACCTAGTTCCAACTTCCCTCCCCAGTGGCAGGGACACCTCCCACTAGATAAGGCTGCTCAAAGCCCCATCCAGCCTGGTTTTAAAAACTTCCAAGGATGGGGCTTCCACCACCTCTCTGGGCAACTTGTTCCAGTGTCTCACCACCCTCATGGGGAAGAAATTCTTCTGTCTAATCTGAATCAACCCATCTCTAGTTTTAATCCATTCCCTCCAGTCCTGTCACTACCCAATAGCCTAAAAAGTCTCTCTCTGGCTTTCTTGTAGCCCCCTTAAGATACTGAAAGGGAACAATAAGGTCTCCCCAGAGCCTTCTCCAGACTGAACAACCCCAACTCTCTCAGTCTGTCCTCATAGGAGAGGAGCTCCAAGCCTCTGATCATCCTCATGACCCTTCTCTGGACACGTTCCAGCATCTCCAGATCTTTCCTGTAACAGGGGCTCCAGAACTGGATGCAGTTCTTCATGTGAGGTCTCACAAGAGTGGAGTAGAGGGGCAGAATCACCTCCTTCAACCTGCTGGCCATATTTAATGTTAAATAGGTGTGGAATTCATATAACAAAATTCAATAACAAAAAAAGCTTTTGTGGTAGGCATATGATAAATTGGATGTTTATAAATAAATTGGAATTTTAATGAATATGTCAATATTAAAAGAAAAAAAAAAAGACAAACCACTTTGAATCTGCTGTTGCCAAGGAACAATTAAAAGCATTAAAGACATTTCAATAAAGCTTACAGATTGCTTTGTTTGTATCCTCAGAACAAAACATCGAACTACCACGGTGTTTGATCTGGAAAAATGTTGTTAGAATATGGTACAGCAATACTCTTGCCTGAGGAAAATCTCTGCTCTTCTGATTTAAACACCTATTTACAGAGAATTATGTTTTGCTCCTGCTGTTGCAGTCAGTGAATGCTCTGTGCGTGTTGGGTTTTCTGGGTGAAGCCTGTTTGCCAATTTATGAACAACAATAGAAACTCTTTTTATTTAGGACTTGGATGGTGTCATACTGATAGCACAAAAGTGGCATTGTCAAAATAGCTCTCTTCTCAATAAAAAAAGGAAGCATTGCTGTGTTTCTGTCCAGTGCCAAAGGGGTTTTTCTGCATAAAAATGTCTAAATACTCCAGAGGACTCCAGGAATCCAGAGTTATTCATGCTTGAGGACTGGTTTTGGTTTTGAAATGTAAATATTGTTACTTCTATCCAGCCAGTTCTAAACTGTATGTCGATTTAAGAGTAATATAGTGGTAAAAAATCAGTCAGTGAAAACTTTCTGTACATGCATCCTTAACTTCAGCTGCCCTGCCTGCTTTCAATGTATATAGATATTAATGGTGTGAATACCCAGTTCTCAAATAAAACACAGGTGATATCTTGTCCTTATGAGTTGTGTTCAGTGTTTCCTACGTGTTGTCTTTCAGCCAACAGCTTTAGATGATGTGCTTGCTCACAAAGATGGGAGAAGAGATTTAGATTAGATCTTAGGAAGAAATTCTTCAGTACGAGGGTGACAAGACTTTGGAATAAATTGCTCAGAGATGTTGTGGCTGCCTCCTCCCTGGAGGTGTTCAAGGCCTGGTTGGACAGAGCCTTGTGTAGCCTAGTCTAGTTGAGAGGTTCCCTGCCCATGACAGGGAGGTTGGATTAGATGATCTCTAAGTTCCCTTCCAATTTAAGCCATTAAAGGAGGAGAAAGAGAGAAGCAAAGACTATTTCCTTCACCAAGATTCCAAGATCCTTTATTTCTTAATTTACAGCTCTTTTTATACCCTTTTAACATCAAGGTAATTGGACAAGAAATCAGCCACCCCCTGGTGTGATTGGCTGGGGTGCCACAACACCCATAGTCAAAACATCTTTCTACTGTTGTACAAACAAATGCCAGCAAGGTCTCAGCTTAGTGAGAGTCTTCACTTTCCCATGGGAAGGAAAATCCACTCACTGCAGCATTTTAACACCCATAATCCTGTCTTTGCTCCTTGTGGCTTCAATTATCTGTTTCCTTACACTGGTCTTTAGACCAGTAATAAATCACATTGCTCTTTCAAATTATACCCATTTTGAATGAGTGTGGCAAATTATGACTTACTTAAAAATATATATATTTTTTAAAAGTCTTTCTTTTAGAGTGGGAACTTAAGGTATCTAGGAGACAGTAGCACAGACTGTCACTTCAGCAGGAGCAGCTGCAGATGTGACTTCTTCCAAATAAGCAATACAAAGATAAATATTAAAAATTAATTCTTACAAGCAGATTTAGAGAAAAAAAAAAAAAGAAGTTCCTACCCAGGCTCTCAGCTGCATTACATTGCAGTCTCTTGCTTCACTTCATAAGGTTGTAACTACTTGTGCTGGCACATGTACAACTGACCAGGAATTTGACAATTTACAAGCCCTGGAGCAAACAGCATCTTCTCTATTTTCCTGACTGTCAGTCTGGAAGAGTCTTGCTGCCTACATTTGCCAGTACCCAAACTTCTACAAAACACTTTATATCCATCAACAATATGTACATACTACATCTTAACTTGAGTGAGCCCTGGTAGAGCCACTGCACTCTTCTCCATCAGTGCTCCTGGTGGCCTGGATCTACAAACCAGCCAACTGCAGAGGTTTGTAGCTACCCCTTTATATTTTCTAGAAGTCATATTTGGATCTTGCTTGCTTTTGTAGACTTTGCCATCTCCTGTAAACCTGCTGTCCTAAGGAGGAAACATTGCCTGATAGTGGACTTGGAACCTCTCAGCTGGCTTTAGGCACGCAGAAAAGTTAGGGAACCCCACCAGTATCCCAATATCAACAAAAAGTGAGGTGAGACATGATGCAGGCAGCTAAGGCATCATTCTATTTTGGCTGCTGCACACCCCTCAATTAGCAGCTGAGTAGTTTTGGTTACAAAGTCACATTAAAACTCTTCACAGGGAGGAATTATTGATTTAGCAGCTAAGATGAGACAGTGGAGATCTGCCAAATGCTTTGGAGTATGAAATGCAATAGGCACAACTTTACAAAGGCAAAAGAAACCCTTTTCCTCAGCTTGTCAAAAGATAGCTTCAGCTCTTCCTACCAGTCATGAAGTGCTTCCAACAGGCAACATTTCTTAAAGTGTAATCATTTAATCATTCCACCTCTGATCTCCCAGCCCTGTTTCTCACAGGAAACCCACAAAACCTTCCCTAGGTAAATCTGGGTACTGTATCTCATCACTGTGCTGAATATTAATGTTTTAGAGTACATTACCATCCTCCTCTTTCCACCACTCCCACTAGTCTCTCAGTGCTTTACATTATGCTACTATTATTCTACAAATTACCTGCCTCTCTTTTCCCCTTAGGAGATAACCACTGACATCATCTTCATATTCCACGGCTTCTGTCAGATGTCTAGCTCAGGCACAGGTCTAATTAAACCCAGAGGAATTGTTCCCCATGTGCAGTTAGGTTTGAAATTCACTGCACCTTTCCTGAGCAGCGTGTATGCCCCAAACATTACCTGCTTTCCTCAGCTATATTAGCTGGCTTCATACAAGCTATTACACATACCTAAAAATCCTTATGTTTAAATCTTTGTTTAAACCTAAAAATGCTTCCAGGACAAAAATAAGAGGGGTACTGTGCAGCTGGATCTAGTTTAAAAAAAAAATAGAGATGTAACACTACAATGTTCTTTAGTTCTGTCCCATAGGACACTGTGGGGTTTGAGCACTAGTTCAAAATCAGTGAACATCTTTGGCTAGCAACTTTGATCCATAGCTACAAGCCCCAGTGCAGCTCAGCCTGCCCTTTGCTCCTTCAGCCCCTGCCTGAAAGAAACACCACTTCACTTTTTTATTCACGAGGCTCCTCTCTAGAAGGGAAGCAGCATCCAAACATTGTTCATCTTTCCTTCGGGTCTGGGAATTTGTTGCATAGTAGTTAATTACCAACAGATATCCAAGCTTGTATTTAGTCAGAAGGAGTTCTGGGCAAATCTGGTTGCAGTAAACCCCATTTTGGATAGCAGCTGCTGTTTATTTGTGGGTTTCTCTGTGACAGAGAACCAACACAGGAGGTAAACCTTGACTGTTACCAAGTGTTTAATAAAGCATGGAGACCTGCTGAGGCTTTTCTCATACCTGGAGTATTTTTATCTCATCCCTCAGGTCGCTTCTCTAGGTGTCTAGGAAGGACTGGGCTTACACTGCTCTCTCCCATTGATCTCTAGCAGGATTTCTTTCCTCAGTTGTGCCTGCAATTTCCATTATTATGGCAGCATAGTATCTTTGAGATTTGGTTGAAACCAGTGGATGGTTTCAAAAGCTAAGGAGGGGGACAACTGTCAAGCAGACATATACCTACACAGGCAGCATGACAACAAGGACCTTCTTCCTGTAGGAAAAGCAGCTAAATGCTGTGTAGGTATGACATTCAAGGCTCTATTGTAATGCAGAAACATAGATGTGCAGAAATAATGCTGCATGGGCAGCCTAAATTTTGGGCTCTTTTAACCTTTGGCTACTTGACTTTGCTTTTAATGACTCTTTCTAGGAAGTGGTTTATACACAATCCAACTCTGATGGAGTAAGTTTACCTGCAGGAAGAGGTCTTTTAATTTAATGTTGATTTTTCACCTTTTTTTACATTCTTCCCACACACTTCCCACACAGTACATTGATGAACACGTTCACAGGTACACTGAAGATCAGCAATGCAAGAGCCATCCCCACCTTTGTCCCCATGCCATAGACTATGGGTGGCCAATGAGTCTGGTCCTCAAGCCTTGCACAGACAGGATCTTGAACTTGACAGCACCACTTGTATGCAGAGAGATGATTCACTTGAGCAGAGGCTGTGGGATCTGCCCCTAGTTGTGGAACTGCTTTCTTTGTAGCAAATATTAACTGTTCAAACAACACTCATGTTTCTATTTTGGGTAACTGTTTACAAGTACAGGCTAACAGTGAAAGAACAGGGATCTACCAGTCAGCACCATCCCAGCACTCTCAAAAGCATCTTAGAGAAGCTACATTTCTGGAGAGGGTCAGATTGGACAATTTCTGTAAATACATTCAAGAGGTGTTATTAGCTGCCAAAGATTTAATATTTCCTAAGAGGAAGGTGAATATATAGCACTTTCTCTAGCAGGTTAAAGGAGTAATTATTAGTGCAGAGACTTAGATGTTGACTCTTTGACAGGTTGTCAGTGATTTGGGATTAGGGAAGTTTCACAATGTTTTGAAAACACCAGCTTTTTTTTTTTTTAGTGAAGAGCTGCACAGTTTTGGGTACTTAACTGAAGCACCTTTGAATTGCTGTCAGAAGTAATTTGCATTGTCACTCAGCAGAGGCAACAGATGGTTTAATATCTAGGCCTTTTGTTATGCATAGACATGTCAGTTAAGTACAAATCTGGCCCAAAGGAAATTGCTACCCATTTTTGTTACTTTTTTTTTTCTCTCTGTGTGAATTCACCTGCTATTCTATCAGCCAGTTCAAAATCCCCCATCAAAACCATCAATGTAGGGTTTTGTGTGGCTCAATCACATGCAGACCACACCTTGAGCACTGTGGTCAGTTTTCCTTCCTGCCATACAAAAAAGATGCAGACAGTCTGGAAAGGGTCTAGAGAAAGGCCCATGAGGGTGATGAGAGCACTGGAAGACCTGACATATGAAAATAAAAAAGGCTGAGAAAACTGGGTTTGTTCAGTCTTGAGAAGAGAAGGCTTAGGGGAGACCTTATTACCATGTACCAGTAAGAAAAGGTGGACACTGAGATGAAGAATCCCTTTTTACAAGGAGTCACATGGAAAAGGCAAGGGATAATGGGTACAAGCTACAAGATTATGGGTTTTCTTAAATTTCTTCTGCTAACTTGAAGAAGTTGACATTCAGATTTGTTAGATAAAGCTTCAGTGATTCATCCTTAAGAGGATATGGAGCAAATTGCTGAGCTCCTGATCGTGCTGGGTCTCCAGAAATGACAAGTGTATGTGAAACAGGATGTGAGTTTCTGGAGAGAGATGGATGTATCCTGCAAGCTGCAAATGGGGCTGCTGCTGCCAAATGCTGGGTCTAGAAGAGAAATTGTTCTCAGTTGTAAGCCTGCAGTTTTCAGCAAGAAGCAGACTATGAGGAGATGATAGTCATTGATAAATTATAAACAATTCCAGAATCAGTGTATTTCTTTTCCTCAGCCCCATGTGCCAATTGCTAGAAGATAAAATGAAGAAACATGAGTCCATCAAGGCTAGCTGCATATCCTGCCCTGCTCACTATCCTTTGGCATCCATGTTCTCATCAGATCTTATTGTCCTCTCTGCTTTTATTTGCCATTTCCCTCTGTTCCAATTCAGCTTCTTTTCCTCCCACTGACTGAAATGTTGTTTCTGTTATTCTTTCACATTTAGCTCATAATAATTAACTAGAAGGCAAAATTTCAGACCTTATTTAACCTCATCCATCAGGATAAATCCAGTAAACACGATCCAGCTGTGGATCTGTAACACTTTCTACTCATTCCAGTTTATTAATATCAGTTTATCAGGAAAGCCCTTCTTTGTGGCAAAGAGAACATATTTATCTCTGGTCCATAGTAGTATTGTTATCTTATGCAGTGAAGAGACAAACCACTTTTGTATAATCATATTTATTAGAACATTAGCACTGTTTTAGATAAGTGCCAACAATTGGCACTTTAGGCAAAAAAAGAGAGCTGGCAGTAAGGGCCATTAGGTGTAAAGGCTTTGTAGGGAACCAGCAGGCAGTTGGCAGCAGTAATGAAGCAGAAGCATCTGATGTCTCCAGTCAAGTATCTCATTGACAGCTTGTTGGGAGGTGCTGCTGTGCTGAGCTGCAACCAGGTGCAAGGGTGGGTTAGGATGGATGCAGATATGAGTGGTTCATTTCCTTTAATGGTAGCACTTCAATAGATGGCATTGCAAGTTACCAGAGTGATCACTGCTGAAGCAGTGGCACCCACAAACTAGATGCCTTTATTCCATTTAAATATATATACAATCTCAAAATCTTATCTTTTCAACCACAGGCAGTTGGAGGAGGTTGTCAGCCCCACCTATACATGTTGAAACAGAGTAACCCCTATACAACAAGCTGGCTGGCTTCCCAAAAGGAGCATCCTGTTATTCTTTAGTAGCCTTCTAGATTTTTTTCTTCTGGTCACTAATGTTTTAGCTCAGCTTAGTTACACAGTCTCCTCCCATGGTCATTGGAAAGCTGCCTCTGCAAAACAATCCATCTTTTTTATATCAATTACATACCTTGGTAACTATGAATTGTCTATGCCTACATAAGTCCATCAATATCAATGGCATTATTTGTTTAACTATAACACAAGGGAAATAAATTAAGTACACTTTTTTTTTTTGGTAGCTGAAGAAAAAATGCCTTTTTCCTCACCAAGTCATTAACAGAAAACCCTTGCAGATCATTGACTGTAGGTGCTGCTGACCTTTCATGCTGAGGTGATCCATCACCAGAGAAAAATCAAGGATCATAAAAAAAAAAGCACAGGAATGGAGAACATGTAGCACTTGGTTCTGTGTAACATCTTCTACTCATCTACAATGAAAAGGCACTTCAGAAAGCAACAAGCTGCTCAGAATTCACATTACCTTTGTACTATCCTGGGTTAAAAATGCTGAATGCTTAAAACACCTTCTTGAGAGATGCAGGTGAAAAATACTGGCTAATATATTTTTTATTATTCCATGGAAAGGCAAAGGGATTTTGAGTTAAAGAGATAATATCAATTTTAAGGTCACCTTTTAAGAAATTATTTTAAATTAGATTCAGACCAAGTATCTCTGAAATTCTGTAACAAGTGTCTTCCTTTTATAAAAGTGTTGCTAACACATCTTTCAATTTTCTCTTTTTTTTTTTTTTTCTTTTAATCTTCCTCAATATGATGAAAATCCAAACAAACAAGAGGTCAACCTGCTTACAGTCAGGTAACAGGATGGAAGGCATGGTATATGTAAAACTGTAAGCCCAGCTGCAATTCCACTAACCTGAAAACTAGGTGTTCTCCAATGCATAGCACATATAAAAACGTGCAGCTGTAAACATACAGAAAGAATTCAAAAGGATTCATTAATGAATGGAAATTGCCTTCTGGTCAGAACTGGGTTTCTGAGCTGTGTTTTCAGGCAGAAATGTGATGTTTAGGTTTTCACACTCCCTAGCACTGTACTGAAATGGGAGCTCTGCCCTGAGCTTGATGCTTTTGCAGTCTCTGACACAGAACAGTTTGGGGTGAACGAGTCTGTTACTAGTGTATTGCTCAAAAGGCAAAAAACACCTTTTGGCCTTAAAGAAGCCCACTGAGAATCCTTTGCTGCTGGAGGAAATAGAAATGAAGCTTGGATGGCCCATGTTCTGTATCAGGAATAAGCCACACAGACTTCCATTTCTCTTATTCCAAAATAAATAATTATGCTCTGCCCAGATGCTTTTTTGCCTCTTTGTAGTTTATTTAATCTCTTTTTTTTCCAGGTTACATAGGCCATTGGCAGTACAGGCAAGACAATTAGCATTGCAGATGAGGATGACAAAGGTTTTCTGCCTGTTTGCAGTAGCAGTTTAAGAATCAATTGTAGTTTTGATATTTCATTCTTGCACACTTGTGAAGCCATAGGTGATGTCTGAAAAATCTGATATTCTGGCTTTAGGAGAGACCCTCACTGGCCAATGGAGCTCTGCTGATGCTGCGTGTTACTTGTAACAGAAAAGGACAAGCAGCTCTGTAACAATCTCACTCCTTGTCCAAAATGTCCACCTTAATTAGTTAATGAGAAGGCTATCTGACAGGAATTAATTAGGTCAGAGCTTTAGCTGTTGATGGAATAGTCTCCTTCCTGGCTCAATGCTCCCAAGTGAAAGTCAGCTTCTGCAGAAGCTTCCATTGGTGCACAGCAGTGGATCCCAACTCTGGTTCCAGACCCAAAAGTTTTAATCCTATGGAGGCCCAGAAGTGCTCCTGTGCACACAGCTGATCTCAGGAATCATCCACATGTAGGCAGCACTCATCTCCTCTGGCACGTGGAAATGGTACAAAAAAGACTGGAGGGGTCATCCCATCCACAGAGGAGAGGTGAAACCAGGTTGCTGGGGCATCACTGTTTCCTGGTGAAATGCCTTATGGGAACCTGAGAACAAAGAGATGAAGAAAAATCCCAAACCCACCAGGAATCACCTGCAGATGTCACCTGAATTGTGACTAAAAGAGGTAGTGGTTCTGTTGGCTTAGCACCAACAGCCAGAAAAGGAGAAGGGTGCTCCAGCCATCCCTGAGGAGACCTGCCACGAGGAGGAGTGAGAAGTCACCCAAATGAAGTTTTCTAGCTGCAAAAGACAAAGTGAATGCTTTGGCCTTAGATACTCAAGCCTCTGGGCTGCAAGATGACCACAGGGAAAATTAATGGCCTCTGGCTTTCAGAGCTGCCCAGCTCTTGGGCCTGCTAGGCAACCAGCAGGACCTTGATCTTCTTCTCTGTTTTCATGCACCTGGAATAGAGAAGTTTTGTTTCTCTTGTTAGAATTACACACACACACTATGCCTTGATTATAAACTGAAACATAGGTTGGGATCCACCTGCTTAATATACTTCAATTCTTGCAGTTCAGTGTGATTATAGCTAACTTGTTTCATCTGGGGTATGAAAACTGTTTGTCATCAGCTACTTTACCCAATATAGAAGGTCTGGGGACATCTGCACAGAGAGAAATATGGACCTCTGTGTTGTATTAGCTCATAAAACACTAATTATCATATTCTTTATTTTATTTCCATTCTACACAGCCTGCTTCACTTCCCCGAGGGTTTCTCTGCACCAGAAAAAATACAGAAAAAATGTCGTTTTCACCAGGACCTCCAATGTTTCTAAACCAACATTATCCAATGACTTCTTCCTGCCAGGCAGGGAATAAAAACTATGTTGAATCATCTTGAAAATAAAAACAAAGAGGCCTTGGTGAAGGAATCTTGACATCTCCAAGGCCTGTCTTGTGGGGGTTCCTCTCTTTGGTGTTAGTAGGGGGGCTCAGGAGCAGAAAGCACATGGCCTCCAGACTTGCTGGCCAGGTCTCTGCCTGCCTGCCCAGGTCTTCTTCCCTCCAGTGGGAACCTGTGAGTCACAAAGCAGTCATGTCCCCATAGACACCCTTGTGGAGGTGTACACACTGTGGCAGGAGCTGAAAAGCCTTTCTAGGTGCCATGCTTCAGTGCTGCCCAACAACAAAGCAGGTTTTTCCCACAGAAGAGACAGCAGAGTGGTTCCAGCACTCTTATGTGCAATTAACTCTGCCAGTAGGTCTTTGTCACCTAGAAGCTCCATCTGATTCCTGAGAATTGTTTTCAGTGAAACTTGTCCAATGGTGTCTATCACTGACATCTTGGGTGGGACCACTACCAGCTCCAAGGAACACATCCTCTCATTCTTGCCAGGCTTTGAGGGAAGCATCTGAGTTCCCAATGGCAAATCTCCCATCAGCTTCAACAGAACAGGCCTTTTGCATCTTTGGCTATGCTGATTTTCAACCAACACCATCAGGCTGCAGTGATCAACCTGCTCTTAAAACTGATGTAGAGAAACCACATGTGGCTGCTGATGACATCTCACCTAGTTGGATGGGGGTAAAATTAAAAGAGAGAAACGTTGTGCAAAACTGAATTTGTCCATCTATCTCCTCAGACACAACATCTGTTGCAGTGCAAGTGAGAAGAAAATGGGTGACTAACACACAGCTCTGCTGCTCGGCAGCTGGCCCCCAGATCCTCCTCCGTGGTGCTAAATGTGTCCCTGGCAAACAGAAGGTTGGGATTTTAAATGAGGAATTAATGAAAATGCACTCTTTTCCTGCTTGTTGTCCCTTCAATTTCTGTTTCCATGGAAACAGGTCTGGAGAGTCTGCCTGGAGGGAGCCAGGAGAGATCTCTGCCTGGATGCCTTTCCCTCCAGGTTGCCAGCTGAGCCACCCCAATGGAGAGGCTTTTACAGAGGTTTCTGCTGCTGTCACTGATGCCAGCAATGGGAACAATGGATGCTTGTAGGTTCTTTCTCTAAGGAGTCCCAAGGTGGCCAGCTGTGCTGCTGTCACCTGCAGCTGGGCCATTTGCAAGAGGAGCTCCTATCCTTCCATTGCCCATCCAGTGAAGCAACAAGGGAAATAACCAATAATAATAATAATCAATAAAATAATCAATATGTTAGGAAAGCTCCCTCAGTGATGGAGACAGCAGTAAAACGGATTTAGAGAGGCTATCTAAGCCCAATATCCCCATCTCAAAGCACAACTGGCAGATGCTTAATCTCTTCTGAGCAAGGACATTTTCAGTGTCTGAGCTGCCATCCCATCCTTGGGCAAACTGTTCCAGCACCATTGGAAGTTCTCTTTGCAGAAAGCTAAGCCTTTTATTTTATTTTATTTTTATTTTATTTATTTTTATCAATGCTAAACAATTAACTTGCTCTTTTTTGCTCTTTTTTTTTCTCATTTTGTGACACTTGGGCAGACTGTAACACCTTGACCTCTGAAAGGGGCTGCCCAGGGAGGTTGTGGAGTCTCCTGCTCTGGAGACATTCCAGCCCCACCTGGATCTGTTCCTGGGTGACTTGGTCTAGGTGATGCTGCTCTGGCAGGGGGGTTGGACTAGATGATCTTCTAGCTCCCTTCCAATCCCTAACACTCTGTGTGTGATTCTGTGACCTCTTTCACCAGAGCTTCTCCCAACCCATCATATTGTTTGCTGCCGCTCTGCACCACTCCAGCCCTTCCATTCCACGGAGCCTCCATCTTCCTGAGGCCGCCGGGGCGGGGACTCGAACCGGCGGCCCCAGCCCCGCCTTTCTCCCGTCGTGCTCGGCGAGCGAAGGAGGTTTGTCCTGCGCGGGCCTCCGTCGTACGGCGGTGCCGGGCAGCGTTGAGCGGGGGCAGTTGCTGTGGAGACCGGAAGAGCTGCCCGCGTGCGCTGCCCGCCGCGGCCCCGTCCCTGCCCCGCCATGAGCGACAAGGGCGAGTTGGACCTCACCGGGGCCAAGCAGAGCACGGGCATGTGGCTGGTGAAGGTGAGAAGCCACCAGGCCCGCCCAGGCCTGTGCTGGCCCCGTCTCCTCTCCCGTACCGGGTCCCGCGGAAGAGACCGGGCGGCAGCGGGGCTGGGTGGGAGGGGAACCGGGCTGGTCGCGTAAGGGTGGCCCGGGCGTCTCGTTGCTGCCCCCGTTTCCCTGTCTGTGGGCGCGGGGGATGGGGAGCAGCGGCGTGGGGCGTCTGTGGGGGGAGGTGATGGGGCAAGTGGAACCCGCCGGGGAAACGGGGTCAGCTGGGACGGAGCCCGGGCTCGCCCTTTGGTAGAGGCAGCGGGCAGCACACAATCACAGAATGTCAGGGGTTGGAAGGGAGCTAGAAGATCATCTAGTGCAACCCCCCTGACAGGGCAGGGGCACCTAGACCAAGTCACCCAGGAACAGATCCAGGGGGGGCTGGAATGTCTCCAGAGCAGGAGACTC
>JAOEGS010016590.1:11814-33664 GCA_025447755.1 Corythornis vintsioides | reverse complement strand
CTCCCAGCATTGCTGGGGCTCCTCTGGCCCTGCTCCAGCAGCTCCCTGGCTCTGCTGTGCTGAGGATCCAGAGCTGCACCCAGCCCTGCAGGGGGGTCTCCCCAGAGCATCGGGGCAGGATCCCCTCCCTGCAGCCTGCAGGGGGGTTGCACTAGATGAGCTTGAAAGGTCCTTCCAACACAAATCCTTCTGTGACTGCATGAATTTTGCCATCACATGGAAACCATCTGACCCTTGGGTGATCTCCACACCACAGGCAAGTCCAATTCTTGGGAGGCCTGAAAACAGGAACACAGAGAAAGGTTCTTCTTGTGCTTCGTAGGGAAAACAACCCCCTTTCTGTTCAAACAAGACACCATCTTTAAAGGATATGAGATGACACAGAAGGCAAGGACGGGTTTGGACTCAGGGAAAGGGTGCAGGTAATCCCAGATCAAAGCTATGATGGCAAAGAGACAGGAGATTGTGCAGATGATGAGGCGGCCGTCGATCAGATGGAAATTTTCCACATACTTGTACTTCTCCAGGAGAACCTGCAGCAGACAAAAACAAGGCTGAGCTTAGTTTGTGTTTTCCATAAATAGGACAAAATGCTTCTGGGGTGGAGCCCCCATTCCCAGAGCCATCCCAGGTGGGGTTGAGGAGGCTCTGAGCAGCCTGCTCTAGCTGAGATGGCCCTGCTCTCAGCTGGGGGGCTGGACCAGCTCTAGAGCTCCCTTCCCACCCAGACACTGCTAGGATTCCATAAAGCAGGAAAGTTTACAGAGCTTTTCAGCTACAGACACCCAGGAGGGGGAGAAATGAGCAGCAGCAGAACGTACCTTCTTGGCAGAGTCATCCAAAGAGTTTTTCACAGCTGAGCCATCCCATTTGTCAATTTTAACTGGCTTGTCATCAATCTTCCACTGCAACAGAAACCATCTCAATTAATTCCAATGCCTGTGTTCTTGTCAGCACCTCACAGCAGGAGACAACCCAGAAAAAACCTGGGCTGGAGGTGGAGGGAACATGGGGCCTGTCACCCAGCTGCCTCATGGCAAACTAGCTTAATTTTTGGTGACACTGTTCCTTTCAGCCACGAGTTTGAGCCCTGTGTATGTGAAATCAGAGCTCAAATCTGCTCCACCAAAACCAATACTCAGCTTCACTTGGGTTATTTCCCACTCCCAAAGCTCACGAGTTGGGGTGATTAATTACCTGTCAGGAGAGCTCCCTTCCATTCTCTGGCAGGAATGGAATTGTTTTAAAAGAAGATGTAAAACCTGATCTCCATCTCCTACCCTCACCCAGAGAAGAGCCCAATTCCCATTCAGGCTCTGCACACATGAATAGGTGCACACTAACTGTCTTGTGGTGGCTGGTTTATAATGGGCAAAAAAAACCCTGCCAGAAATATTTAAGTCATTTTATTTTTATTTTTCAAAGGCCACTAAAAGGATAATTTTGAAGAAGTAAGAGATATCAGAGCAAATATTTGGAATAATAGCTTTCCAGGGCTAAACCAAGACAATCCTTGGTATGAAATATAACAGTGTTCTCCAGCCTGTTCCTAAGAGAGAGCAAGAATCCAGAGATAACTGAGAAGACATCACTCAAGAGAGATTTTTGTGATATGCTTCCAATTCAATATTTGACACTGGAATCTTTGCTTTGGCAGCAGCACAGTTTAAACTACAATGCATCTATCTCATCATCAACACTCAAGTAGTAGTATTACATCTCATTTTTCTTCCAAAAGTCCAAGTGGATGGAATCAAAGCTTAAGCTAATATTATTTTTATCCTCCCAAATAAAAACAACAGTTTTCTGGATATACTTGAATACAGAATGGTTGAAAAACACTAAAGAGAAAAGCTCAAGAATCAAGAAAGACATTAAAATGACCCCCCAGGGCCTTTGGTTTTTAAAAAACCTGGAGATTTAAAAGCTATTTTCTAGGCAACCTGGGGGCACAGGACTGCCACCACTTCACTTGCAGGAGGAATCTGCATGGAGGTGAATGTCTTTGTGTCAAATGGGTCAAGGCACTGCCAAAATAACATATATGAGGCACTCCCATAATAATTTATATCCAGGAATCCCAGGACAGAGCCAGAAGAGCATTTTCACTCTGCACTCTCTGAAACTGCCAGATAATATCAGTTGACATTTCCCCACACCCATCTCTAACAGAACCAGCACTTTCACAGGGAGATGTAAAGGCCACATGACTTTTTTTTTGAAAGAAAGCTGTTATTGGGGGAAAAAAACCACCCCAGTAATCTAATCTTAGACCATCTAAAGCAAAGAGCTGAGCCAGCAGTTCTTCCACTTCAGGTTTCCCTGTGACTGAGGCTCTTGTGCTTCAAAACAGCAACAGCTTGATAATGTCAGAAGGGACTCTGTACTGGGGACACAGCTGCAGCTGGGGATTTTGGCCAGGAAGAAGCTTCAAGTGTCCCCTTGACCCTGGCTGTGATGTTCCCAAGAGGTTACACCTTCCAGGGTACAGCACTGCAAGGCTGCCTCTTAATTCCTCCAGGCTGAGATGCTGTGCTGACTCCTGCTGTGGAAGAGGAGCAGGTGGAGGTGGACCAAGAAAACCAACAGCTGCACTACCTCTACGGCCAGATGTGCACAGAAATGAAATGTATGCACATCTGGAAATGTGTGCCTATATCCCTGGACAACCCTGGGCAATACCCACGGCTGATGGCCATATAGAAAACATAATTTAATCTCAGAGATGCAAGAAAACTACACCCTGAATACACACACTTACATCGCTAGAAATCAAACTGATTTCAACTGCAGGCACTTGTTATTTTCCCTGGCAAGGCACCCACCGAGGCTCTACAGCCAGCCGGGTTTTGGCCAGGACGGCCACTCTGACAGGGAAAGAGAGAAGCGGCCACGCAGGCGGCGGCTGCCGTAGCGCTCACCCGGTGCTCCCCGGAGGACTCTTCCTCTTCCCTCCCTCCTCCCCTCATTCCTCCCCTCTTCCCTCCTCAGGGGCTTCTCCTGACACTCACCACCCAGCGGGTGGCCGCGAAGGGCAGAGGTTGAGGCGCCGGGTGCCCCTCAGTCGGGAGGCGGCGGGAAGGGGTGGGGGGTGTGTGTGTGTGTGTGTGGAGGGAGGGGTCTCTGAGGCCCGAGGTCGAGGGAAGTGCGGCTAGGCCCACGCTGGGAGGGTCTCTAGGGTCGGTGCTAAGACGGAGTCCGAGTATCCCGGGGTGGGGAAGCGCTGGGGGAGCCGGACCCCCCTCACGTTACCTTATCGAGCAACCCGTTCCTGCCGCATCTCGCCGCCATCTTCCCGCCGCCCTCCTCCTTCCCCTCCCTCCACGCCCTCCGCCACGCGACCTGTTAAGCGCTGATTGGCCGGCGGCCGCGCGCGGGGGGAAAACCCGCGCTCCCCGCCCCATCTCGCGCGCCGCGGTGCGCGCCGGGAGTTGTGGTCCGGGCCGCCCGCGTGCCCCCGTTGCTATGGAGACGCGGGGCGGGAAGGGAGGAGGTGGAGGAGGCGGGGGCCGTGCGGGGCCTGCGCGGGGAGCGGGGGCGGGAGGGCGGCCCCTGGGGTGAGCGGCGGCAGGCACCGCCCGTTTGGGGAAGGGGAGGTGCGCGGGGTCATTATAAGCCGTGGAGGACCGCGAGCTCTACGGTTACGTGCGTGTGTGTGTTGGCTGTGCGGGCTCCAGCCGCGCGCGTGTGTCTGTGCGTGTGTCTGTGCGGTGGTCGCACGCGCCGGGGAGGTGTCGGTGTCCCAGCGTGTCCCAGGTTGCGGGTCCTGCGCGGTTGACCGGCGGCGCCCCGAGCATCGCCGCGGTGTGGGTGCCCTCCCGCGTCCACCCCCGCACGGCCACGCAGCGCTGCCCCCAAGCCCGGCATCGTGCGTGGCAACGCCGCAGTCCCGGCTGTGGCAGAGCGGTGCCACCGTCAGGTGGCACTGGGAGACCATCTCCTGCTTTACCAGATGATGCTCCTCCTGTGTCCCCGCCACTGCGCCTTCGCCTGCGGGCTGACGCTCCGTTTCACCTCGAAAAAGCCCTTTAAAGGAACCTAAAATTCGAGCCAATGACAACTTAAATCCGTTTCTTTCTCTCCCTCTCTCCCCAGGAACGCTGAAGGTGACGATGGCTACAACAGGAGTGTATAAAATGGATGATGGAAACTGCTTTGCCAATAACTGCTTCCCTGCCAGGAGCGTTTGGCACCCCAGCAAAGAAGGTGACACTTCCCTGAGGAATAAGTCATGTCCATAGGGGCAGGTCCACCATCCACCCTGGTGTTGGGCCAGACTGAGAGTATTTTCAGCTGTGGTTGTCTGTATCCACATCAGAGCTGAGAGCACAGCTAGCAGTTGATAGCAGAACTGCTAACAGTGCCCACAAAAGTCTTGAGATAATGTAAGAAGTAGTTGAAGAGGATGGGATGTGTAGGGCACGTGTTAAAGGAAGGATCCAGAAGGCATCTCCACATGCTGGTAAGAGAGAAGCTTCAGGCTGGGGCATGGATGGCACAGCAAGGTTCTCCAGCAGCTCTTCTGAGCTAGAGCTTCTCCTTTTTCTCTGGCCTTTGAGAGTCACATTGTGAAATGCTTAGAAATGGCAGAAATGCCACCAAGCATTTGAGATTTGGTGGAGGGGTCTACTAGGCTGGTCGGGCATGTGGAGCACAGGACCTCCTACAAGAAGCTGAACATGCTGAGCTTGTTTTTCATCTGGCCAAGAGGAATCCAAGGGTAGACTGTGGTTTACAGCCACCTGAAGGACAGCTACAAACACCCGTGGCAGATGGCATAATGAAGCCAAAAATTTCCCCTTGGGAGGTTTAGGTTGGATGTTAACAGGAACTGCTTTGCTGGGATGAGGTGGAGCTCTGGCCCAGATCACCCTGGGAGGTGGTGGAATTACCAGACAAAGCCACAAGTGATAGATTGAATGCAGCTGATGGTCCTGCTTTGGCTGAGAGCTTGGATTGGAGATCTCCAAGAGCACCTGCAGCCCACATTTCCATATTTTCCTCCTGTGGCTTCATTAACATCCATAATTCCATCCATTTTTCTTCTCTTCCATGGCTCTGGGTGTAGCTTTAATGTTCCTGTCTTCAATTCACAGTCACTGAATGTTGTGTGTTCAGTATTACAGAGGATTTTTAAATGATAGATGTCACTGCTGGGCTGAAACACCAGGCAGGGTGCAGCTGCTTTGAGAAGGGCACATTTGGAGGGCCACATGCTCCCCTGACCATCTCCTCTGCCTTGGTCCATTGCCATGCCAGGCTCAGGGTACCAGGTGCTGGCAAAAAAAGCTGCTCCATGGGGTTGGACTGAGAAAGGGACCCTGAGAAAGAAGGGAAAGCCTCCAGAGTCTGCCTTCAGGGAAGAAAAGAATGAAGACAATGTCTTAGATGAGCTGTTTCTGGTGAGTGTGGATGTCCTCATTAGTATTGCCTAAACTTTCTGAGGGTGCTTTGTGGAGCTGATGGAGGGACTCTGTAGCTTCCTCACCCTCCCTTCTCTCCAGACTTCTACCTGCTTCCCATGATCCAGGGCACCAGCTGCCCCCACTGGCAGCTGAGGTCTCATTTTGGGGCTCAAGTGCCAAGACAGAGTTGGGGTTGCTGTGGAACTGACCCTTTGTGGTTCTTTTGTTTTCCCAGATGAAGCACCTCTGTTTGAAGAACCCCTCTAACCTGTGCTCTGTGAACATAAGTGGCCAAAATCTGGTTGCTGTGAGTATCTGAGTTTCCTCTTGTTGTGTTGCTTGTTCCTTGGGAGAAGAGACCAACCCCCAGCTGGCTGCAGCCTCCTGTCAGGGAGTTGTGGAGAGTGAGAAGGTCTCCCCTGAGCCTCCTTTTCTCCAGGCTCAACAACCCCAGGTCCCTCAGCTGCTCCTCACAACACTTGTGCTCTGGACTCCACCTATGAGCTCTGGCCCAGGAGCCCTGTGGCACATGCAGGGGAGCAAGGTCACCAGGAGGGGACACGGTGGGGGGGCTTTGCTTTGGGGCTCAGCTAGTTAGTTTCTCCTGGATGTTGCTCACTGAGGCATCTTGTCCCTTATGCCTACACTCTGAGGGGTGCTTTGTATTGTCAGGAAAACAAAAGACCTAATTATGGGTTCTGCTGTGATTTGAGCAGTCTGAGAAAAGGAGAGATCCAGTTGTTTCAGATTAGTTAAGGGCTGAAGTGGAATGTATTTTTTTTTTCCCCTTTATTTTTTAGGCTAAAGAAGATGATTTTGAGAAATTTGATTGCCTTGCCATTATAAATGCCACTGAGAACCTGCTGACACTAGGTACAGGATTGCACTGCTGAAAAAAATAAGATGCTGCTTTTTAACTCCAGGGAAGCTTCTGCTTGTCTGAGCAAAGGGCTGGAGCCTGATCAAAAGACACACATGCAGTGCTTCTGTTTGGAGGTGCTGAAATCCTTGCACTAATTCCCTTCACTGTAAGGATAATTGTAGGCCACTGCAGTATCCTTTTTCATTATTATAAAACAAAGCTCTTGACAAGGAAAAAATAATGTATAGAAGCATGGAATAATGAAATTATTTGTCCCAAAGGCTCAGAAGGTTAATGGTGGAGCTGGGAGGTGAATCCAAATCCAGTGTCATGGGTTCAGTTAATTGGAAGAAAGAAAAAAAAAAAGGGAAAATCTGTTTATTACTAATAAAACATAAAAGCTAAATGTGCCATCAGTGGCTTCAAGCAGTAATCCAATTCCTGGTGGAAGCAAAAGCATGAAAGGAATCCAGATTTCTGAGGAGCAAGCTGGTGGGGTGTCATGTCCTGTACCAACACCCACCTCACTGAGCTGCCATTTGCTCACAGGCATGCCCACTGATAATGCCAGTGCTCTCATTCTTACTGGTTTTGGTCCATTCCAGACCCAGATAAAACATGGTTTGTTCATCACTTGCTGGAGCATTTTCTTTTTCACCCTTGCAGAGCCATTTGGGAAGTTTCCAGGACTGCAGGAACTGGAACTTTGTTTGAATGGAGTAAGGAATCTGAAAATCACTGCTGGGGACTTTCTGTGTTTGGAAGTAAGATGAAGGAGCTCTGAGACCTTATCCCCAGCAGATCTTCATCCTCCTCCACACTGTGCTCTACCTTTCTGTGCCCATCCTTCTCCTCTCCAAAGATTTTCCAAACTTATGGGCTGCTTTTCTAACA
Source organism: Corythornis vintsioides (assembly GCA_025447755.1). Taxonomy (NCBI): domain Eukaryota; kingdom Metazoa; phylum Chordata; class Aves; order Coraciiformes; family Alcedinidae; genus Corythornis; species Corythornis vintsioides. The sequence continues at coordinate 26,503 of JAOEGS010016590.1, read as the reverse complement.
CAGCAAAGAGGTCAGCTTGTTTTGGTGTTTGCTTTTTTTTTAATTCAATAAAAAGAGACAAAATGGACCCTAAGAACAAACAAGTTGTCCTGTCCCTCCAGCTCTCTACAATGGAGATCTCTGGCTCTGGCCCAGGTGTCCTGACTTCATCTAAGCTTACTCTCTTTGAGGAGGTGTCCTTGCCTGGATTTCTCCAGTTTCTGATTGCTGTTAGATAGAAAGCTTCATTTTAAAAGGTTTCTTTCTTCTTATTCAAATAATTTTGGTGACTCAGCTGTCAACTCTCTGTGCTCACATTCTGGCCTCTCTTCTGCTTGCAGGCTTTGGGAAGTCCCCAAATCCATTAAATGTAGGAGAGCTTCTTCCATATTTCTCCCACCACTGTGGCTAACCCACTGCAAGGGTTTGGCTCAGTCAGTGGATGAAGGCCCAGGAGATGGGGAACCAAATTCCCAAGGCTGAGTGAGGCCAGGATTGATCCTGCCCATCCCTGTGTGTGGGATTGGCTGTAAAAGGTGGGAGTGGTACCTGCCTGCACTCCCCTTCCTCCCACACCCTCATGGATCTCACTTCATCCATGACCAGCCCTGGGAAGGCTGATTGGAAATTCATATTAAACTGACTTGGAAAGTGCTTTGAGTTCCTCACAGAAAATGCAGCCTATTGTAATGCCCCAGCAAGACTTTTCTTGTTGACACAGCCTAGAAACCATTGTTCTCACTCCCAGCAGGGGCTGCTTCTTGGCTTTCTCCAGGCTGTTGTCCCACAAGTCAGATGTGTGAGTGTGAGATGCCCTCAGCATCACCCTAGGGTGGGTGGTAGCATGACTGCAAATACTGGATATGTGCCTGGGGAAAGCCAACAGAGACTGTTCTTTGCTCCAAGGGATTGTTTCTTCTGTTTCCTTCAGGTTCTGGATCTCTCCTACAATAACTTATCCCCCCAGGACATTTGGACACTGGGAAGTTTGTCCCAGCTCAGAGTCCTTCGTGTGACGGGCAACGGGCTCCAGTCCCTGCCTCCAGACCTGGCAGGCTCCTGGGAGTAAGTGCACGTGGGTTTGGTGAGGGGGTGCCAGGGTGATGGAGCAGTGGGGCTGGCAAGGCTGTGGTGAGGGTGGGCAGCCTGGCATTTACCAGTCAGTGCAGCAGAGCTCTCCACTTGCACACTGGAAGGTCAGATAACCTAAAGTCTGGTGTTGGGTGTCAGGGGGGTGTTATCCCAGCTTGGTTCCAGATCACCCAGCACTTCTGCTGTCAGCAGCAGCTGGAGAGGAACCTCAGCAGCCCTGTTGACTGTCTGAGCCACACAAGAAGGATGCTCTTTGAACAGGCTGCCCAGGGAGGTTGTGGAGTCTCCATCTCTGGAGACACTTAAGACCCACCTGGATCTGTTCCTGGGTGACTTGGTCTAGGTGATCCTGCTCGGGCAGGGGGTTGGACTAGATGATCTTCTAGCTCCCTTCCAACCCCTAATATCTGTGAATCTATGAATCTTTAATTAGACCCTTCACCCATAGCTTAGCCACAGTCACCACACCAAGGTGTCCACTTGTTGGAGAGAAGGTGCTGAGCTAGGTGGTTGTTTGGAATGGTTCCATTTAGCTGCTTTGAGGTAGGCTATCAGTTTTCTCTTAAAAGAATGGAAACCAGCCCAAATCCAGTCCCCTGGTGGATCCATCTTCCCATGGTGAGAGCTGGTGATGTGTTTTCCCACCTCTCTTTGCTTGAACGTGTTCTTAATGAGCCTCTTTGGATCTTCAGCCCTGCTCATTTAAAGTTCCCATCTCTGGAGGTCTTGTCACTGGATGACAATCATCTCTCAGACCCAAGTGTCTTCGTGAGCCTGTCCCATCTCTGCAGGTAAGGAAGCACCTGGCAGCAGGTGGTTCTGGTTTAGGGGGGGTTGGCAGCTGCTTCCATCAGCTGTTGCACAGTAGCAGGTTCAAAAAGGAACCCAAAATCTTTGTGATTCACTTGGGTACCTCCCTGTTTGGAGACTGAACAGAAGCAACCAGGCTGCTGCAAAGCACAGGCTGGCCAAACCCAGCAAGGTGGCTGGAAATTTAACTCCTGCTCTGGGCATTTGCTGATCTCCAGGTCTGATTGGAGACATGGCAGCTGCTGTCTCAATTTTCCTGCCTTTGCCCCAGATGCAGCATTATTTCAGGCTGTGGATCAGCCTCTCCCCTGTTTAATGTGGGCTTCTGTGATCCAGCTAGAGAGGAGTCACTAGGAACAGGGGCAGCTCACGTGCCCCTCAGGTGGGCTGTGCAGAGATCTTCTGATGTTCCCCTGGTACTTCCAGTGCTGTGAACTGGAGGTGGGAATTAAGTCAGTATGTTAAGGGCAGGTGTAAGGAGGATGGAGCCAGACTCTTCTCAGTGTCATCCAGTGACAGGACAAGAGGCAATGGGAGTAAGTTGGAGCACAAGGAAAAACTTGTTCACAGTGTGGGTGACAGCTCTGGAACAGGCTGCCCAGGGAGGTTGTGGAGTCTCCATCTCTGAAGACATTCCAAACCCACCTGGATCTGTTCCTGGGTGACCTCATCTAGTTGCCCCTGCTCAGGCAGGGGGGTTGGACTAGGTGATCTTTCTAGGTCCCTTCCAACCCCTGACATTCTGTGATTCTAGGCTGAGGCAGGGCTGTGGTGGATGGCTCCACACTGCTGCTGGCAAACCCAGCCAGGAGGCAGGGCAGGAGCCAGCTCCCTGTGGGTGCCCAGGTGAACAGATGGCCACCTGCAGGGGTGGAATTTCTCATGATTTTCCTCTTCCCTTAGCCTGAGGGAGCTAAATCTGGAGGGGAACAGGATTTCTGCTGTCCCCTACCTGAACCAAGCAGAGAGCCCAGGGTTCTTCCTCCACCTCGCTCTGAATGGCAGCAGCTTCCCAGCAGAGTGGTGCAGGTCCCTGGGCAGCCTTTGGCAGCAGCCACAGCAGGAGCACACGAACGTGCCAATGGAGCTGGAAGCAAAGAAGGGACAGCTTGAGCTCCTCATGCTGCAGGACAAGAGGGAGCCAGCCAGGATGGGTGAGCAGCACCTGCCTCTCCCCCTGCCCACGCTGGGACCACAGCGTGTTTCAGCAGGGGAGGGCTCAGTTATGCTGGGGGATGAGCTGCAGGTTTGCCAGTGAGTGGAGCAGCCTGACAAAATGCAAATGGTGAGGGAGGGATCCATGGAACCATTTAGACATCCCAGGTAACCTGTGCAGTCCCTACTGGGAGGTTACTGGAGGTGGGTGACCGTAAAGCAGACATCTCCCATGGTTGGGATAGGAGTGACCCTTTCCAATCCTGGATCTCTCTGAGGCTGAGAGCCCTGGGGCTGTTTAGCCTGGAGAAGAGCAGCCTGAGAGGGGATCTGAGCAATAGCTAAAGGGTAGGGAGCAAGGGGATGGGCCCAGACTCTTGTCAGTGGTGCCCAGTGACAGGACAAGGGGCACTGGGCACAAACTGGAACCCAGGAGGTTCCATCTGAACAGGAGGAGAAACTTCTTTGCTGTGAGGGTGGCAGAGCCTGGCCCAGGCTGCCCAGAGAGGCTGTGGAGTCTCCTGCTCTGGAGAGATCCCAAACCCTCCTGGACAATGTGATCCTGGGCACCCTGCTGAGGGTGACCCTGCTGGAGCAGGGGGCTGGATGGAGGATCTCCAGAGGTCCCTTCCAACTCCCAGCATTTAGTGATTCTGACTTCTTCAGGGTAACTTGCTCCAAAGGAGACATTTCATGCTGACTGGGAGGAAAACTGGGGAAAAAAAAAGTCATGTTGGGAAGTAGATTTCTGTGGATCCTTGACAGGCAGAGGGCCTGAAGGTCATGGGAGCAGGAAGCCCATGCCCAGGTCTGCATTCCTGGGGCAGGTCAGCTCTCCCCTCTGGATATCCTTCCCAGAGTGTGATGCACACACCGTGCTGGGCCACACGATGGGATGGATCCAGAGGCTGCCTGGTGTCTCCTGTGTGGACCAGGCTGGGATGGAGGCTGCTGCTTGGGCTCCTTCAAGCACTTCTCCTGTCTCTTGGATTGCTGCAGCAGTCCCCTTTGTGGAGCAGGCAACAATGCAACTTCTGATGCTGGCCTGGCAGTAGCAGCATGGTGTGGGAAAGGCCTCGTGCTCATGGGCAAATCTCCAACCCAAAATCTACCTGTGGGGATCACCTGGTTGCTCTGAGGCCAGGAGCAAGGTTTCTGCTGTGTTTGAGGGATGTGGGACTCACCTGAAGTGCTGGGGCTGATCCCCCCCAACCTTGGGCATGTTTTACCATTAAGCCAGATCCTGCCTGATGCTGTTTTGTTTTTCCAGGGTAATTCCAGCCTTTGCCATGTCTGGGGCTAGCCTAGAGCTCAGTTTCATGTAGAAACCCTCAGTTTTGCTTGTGTTTCATTGCAGAGGTCATTTCTAATTCTGGCTCTCAGGAGGACCCAGTGCTGGTAAGAGCCATTGGTTGATCTTTGATCTGGGGTGTGAGCTCCACAAGGTCCTCATCTGAGTTTTAACAATTCCATGGGTGCCTGCAAGGCTTGCAGTGACTGTTGTCTCACAGCAGAGAGATCAGGATCAGATTTTCCCATAACCACAGAACACCAGAGATAAACTTCTATCACTTTCAAATAGAAACTGGGTTGCTGTTTGCTTATGACTCTATGCCCTCCCTGCACAGGGAAGGGTGTTCTGCAGCTCAGCTGGGGGTTGAAGCTCAGGAACTGGGAGTTCATTCATTCTTAGCCCCATAATCTTTTCCCAACATTTATTTTACACAATGCTTTTCAGCATCAGGCATTTAAAAATCCATTTTAAATACTAATTTTGAGTAGAATGTGATCTCCAGAGATGCAGTGTGTCCTAGTGTAACACACACCTGGGCTCCCTGAGAGCACAGCTGCTTCCTCCTGACCCCACACATGTTTTCAGTGCTGGATGATGGAGTTTGGTGCATTTGACATGACTCTCTGCAGCAGACAAAGCAAACTGCCATGAGACAATCTCTGAAGAGGGTCTGAACCAAAAGCTCTTCATAGAGTTGGGCTTAGGAGGGTGGTGGTATCCTACCACTGGGGGTGTCCCCAGCCACAAGAGCCTCTGGAATGCTGCTTCTGCTCATCCTCTTCATCCTCTCCTTAAGGTTACTCCCAGGGAGGAAGAAGTTGCCTGGAAGACTCCCCCAGCTCCCTGCAAGCAGAGGGCTGTTTGTGCTCCCTTTCCTGTGCTGCAGCATCTCAGCCTGGCCTTCAACAAGGTGACTGGGGTCCTGTGGCTCTGGGAAAGTGTAAAGATTCAGCTGCCTTGGGTCCCTGGGACACACCCTTAGCCTTCATCTGCCTCTGCAGAAGGGCACAGCTCTCCCAGGCTCCTGAGTCCATCTGCCAGCCCACGGGGGGTGTCAGATACCCAGGATCTCTCAGAGGGGGCAGGACACCTATGTAGGCAGCTGAATTGCACCCAGCTTGTCTAAACCCTGGCAAATTCAGGGATTTCACCAGAGAATACCAGGACTGTCCTCCTCCTTGACTGGTTCTTTGCTGGAGCTGTCTGGTGGACAGTGAAAAAAGTGTTTTTTTTTCCTCCTGCAGCCTCCTTCTTCTAAGCAGGAAGAAAGTCCTACCTCTCTACCTTGCTGCTCTTCTATCTGAGGCCCCAGTCCTCTGGCTGCAGTGTCCATGAGGGAGGGGAGCTCTGTCTCTGTACCCTGCAATCACAGAGCTGCTGGATGTCTCTGCTTAAGGGATGTCATCTCCCTCCTCCTTCCCACTGCAGGCATCTGCCCAGTGCCAAGGTCCCCATGCATTGAAGGAATGGGCTTTGGTGGGAGGGTTGAGATGAAACCCAACAGTGTCTGATGTGACTCGGTGCTTACTCCAAGTTTTGGAGTTTCCTCCAAGCTCCTTTATCTTGCAGATCACAGAAGAGACAGATCTCTTACCCGTGGCTTTCTTCCCCTGCCTGAAGGAGCTGACATTTCACAACAACCCTCTTACCACCACCAGGAAAGGTGCAGTATGAGCCCAGCTCTGGGGAAACTCCTGCTTCATCCCTCCTTTGCAGTTAGCTCTCTGAGACAGGGACCACACTGCTTGTTGGTGCTTAGCCCTGCCACACTGGCCCTGGTCCAGGCCCTTGGGGAGGTTCTTCAATCACTGGCCCTCTCCAAAAAGGGGAGCTGGATGAGAGGATCTCCAGAGGACCATTCCCTGCCATTCTCTGATTCTGTAATGCCCTGCTGCTGCTCCCAGCTCTATCAAAATCCCTAAGAGCACATCTGTGACTCCAGTAGTGCAGTCCCAGGCTGAATTTTGCTTCCCAAATGGTGTTTTATTCCACAAAGGGCTTGTCTGAAGCTGCTCTAGGTTTTGTCCTGCAGCAGCTTTCTGACAGGGAGGATAAACCCCTGCAGGCAGCCAGAAGGGTGCTGGTGAACCATTGCAGTGTTGGTGCTCCCTGTATGAGCTGTGTGTAGAGTAGTAAGTAGAACAGGTCAGGGATGCTCCTCTGGCCTTGGCAGCACATAGCCCAGTCCAGGGTGTGTCCTCTCCCTACAAAGCTGGGTGCTTTCTCCTCTGGTCCCTCAACCAAGCCTGGAATTAGTTGGCACAGTGTGTTGCTGGTGAGGGAAGCAGGACACAGGCTTTCCAGCTGCAGCTCTGGTGAACTTCTGCTCTTCCAGGCCAACCACCTCTGCTGACCCAGCTCCTCCAGCACAAGCTGGGGATTAAACTTGTCCAACAGAAGAGCCTGGCTGTGGAGAGGTGGCATTTCTCCACTCCTCTCCGAGCCAGCCACAAGGTAAGGAGCAATGTGTCCTGGAGCATGGGGCACAGACTGGGGCAGGATTGGCCAGGAACTGACTTGCCAGGGTGCATGGGCATTGCTGGTGGGACACGTGGATCCCAGTGGGGTTGGAGGGATGGAGGGAAGTGTGGGAAGGATGTGAGGGATCCTCAGCATGAGGCATCCAACCACCTCAGTCCAGCCCTGTCCCTGTAGCATCTGCTGGGAAACTTCCTCCTGGAGCTCATCAGGGAATCTTTTTGACTTAATTTCCCTGAAAATCTTCATCTTATGAGGGGAAACATTTTGTGCCAGGGAGGGGATGGCCCCTCTCTCCTCAGTGCCTAGTCTCCCTGAGCAGAGATGGGGTGAGGTGGTGGCTGCATGGCTTGGTGCCACCAGGAGAGCCATCTGGCCACTGCAGGACAGGCTCTGTCTGACTGTTGGCTTGACTGGGAAGAAAGGGCTGCTGTGAATCCTTTCTTTTGCTCCTGTGAGGTGGAGGATGTGTCCAGACCCCCGCTGGGACCCATGGCAGAGGGCAGGCTGGAGAACAGGAGTGAGCTGAGGGGCAAAGAAAGTTTCCAGGTGGTTCCAGAGCAATACAAAGTCTATGAGGAGCTGCTCAGTGGAGACACAGACCCAGATTTTATCAAGCCAGTGGGTGAGTGAAGACACAAAGGGCTCCTGCTTAGTGAAGCCTTGGCAGGTTGATGAGCAGTATGGGTTGATGAGCAGTAAGGGTTCTAAGGGAACCTACAGTAAGGCTGGAGAGGGACTCTTCACAAGAGTGTCCAGTAATAGGACAGGGGGAAAAGGTTTTAAACCGAGGGAAAATAGGTTTAGATTGGATCTTAGGAAGAAAATTCTTCATTACAAGAGTGGTGAGTCTCTGGAATGGATTGCCCAGAGGGGTTGTGGGTGCCCCTCCCTGGAGGTATTCCATACCAGCTTGGATGAGGCCTTAAGCAACTTGGTCTGGTTGAGAGACACCTCTACCCATGGCAGGGGGGTTGGATTAGATGATCCCTAAGGTCCCTTCCAGGCTAACCCATGACTCTGATTTTCCCTCTGGCTCACAGGGATACAGGAGAAGGTGCAGGCAGTGTCCTACATCCTGAAACACCCCCTGGTTTCCAGGAACGCCAGGCCACGGCTGCACAGTGTGCAGAAGCCCTACATGCCTAAGAAAAAGGTAGAGAGATGAAGTTCCAAAGGCAGATGGGTTGTGTCTGTAGCTGGTGTTGGGATGGCTGCTGAGAGCTTGAGTGTGAACTTGGCCCCAGCTTCTGATCCCAGCACTTGGCTGTTCTCAATCCATTGCAGCAGCTCAGCAAATGGCCAAGAGCCACTTGGGCAGCACAGGGGCAACTGCAGGTCACCAGCCTCCTGGAGAAAGCCAGCTTTGTCTCAAGGCAGGTGGAGGAAACAGCCTCTGAGCTGGGTCATACTGCACAGCTCTGGGGTTGTGGAAAATTGATCTGGTGATGCTCAATAATCTTAAACTGGTGGCTAAACCAGACCAGCTTGGGTCAAAAAAGACACCAGGAGACCATCTCTCACCTACTTGGCCCATGTTAGTTTGGGAGAGAGACAGGGAAAGGAGGATTATTAACCTGGGGGAGGCACACTGCAGCTTCCTGGTCTTCCTTGCAGTGCAAGAGGATGCTTGACCCTCCTGCCCGACAGACAAGAGCAGAAGTCCTGGATGGAATCTTGCTGGCCATGAGGAACACCTCCAACATCACTGAAATCCCTCTGGGTATGTTCCTGCATTCCCAGTCTCTCCTGATGATGGCACTTACAGAGGCAGGATCAGATGAGGCCACACCTTGAATCCTGGGTTCAGTTTTGGGCCCCTGACTCCAAGAAGGACATTGAGGGGCTGGAGCGTGTCCAGAGAAGGGCAACAGAGCTGGGGAAGGGTCTAGAGCACCAGTGTTGTGAGGAGCAGCTGAGGGAGCTGGGGTTGTGGAGCCTGGAGAAAAGGAGGCTCAAGGGAGGTTGGAGCCAGCTGGGGGTTGGTCTCTTCTCCCAAGGAAAAAGCAACAGAACAAGAGAAAACAGCCTCAAGTTGTGCCAGGGGAGGATTAGGTTAGACATGAGGAACAGTTTATTCCCACAAGGGCTGTTCCAGGCTGCCCAGGGCAGTGGTGCAGTCCCCATCCCTGGAGGGGTTTCCAAGCCATGGAGCTGTGGTGCTGAGGGCCATGGGTCAGTGGTGCCCTGGCAGTGCTGGGTCAACAGTTGGACTTGATGATCTTAACTCTTTTCCAACTGAAATGCTTCTGTGATTCCATGATCTAAAGGGCAGAAAGGAGGATCCAGGTAAATTAGGTGCTGCATCTGCAGGCCAATGGATCCTGGGATGCATTAGGAGAAGTGTGGCCAGCAGGGCAAGGGAGGTTCTCCTCTTTTCCTGGGTGACTTGGTCTAGGTGCCCCGGCTCTGGCAGGGGGGTTGGACTAGATGATCTTCTAGGTCCCTTCCAACCCCTGACACTCTGTGATTCTGTGATCTGAACATGAAGGTGTCCCTGAGCTGGTGAGACCCCCAGATGTGGCTGAGTTGGGAATGAGGGTCCCCCCATTGCAGCAGTTTCCCCTCCCATCCCTGCAGACAGGACAGGAGCTTTACAAGCTGAATGACCTCAGCCTACCATGAAGCTGGACCCCGTGGCTCTGGCTGCTGGTTACAGAGGGATAAATGCAACACACAAGCTGCTGGGATCCCTTGGGTCCACAGCTGGGTTACCCACCCACCTCCAACCCCAGCTGCTGAGAGAATGGCCTTAGAAGACATCAGGGGCAAACCCATGTTTAAAGTAGCACTTGGGGCTGAGACACTACCCAGGCTTGATACCCAGCACATCTTCAGCCTTGAGGTGCTGAAGACCACCAGTGCCTTTGCTTTTGGGGTTCCTGTGTTTGGTGTGAGCACCAGAGTAGAGCTGTAGTGTCCCTGCCATGGTGATGTGCCATGTGATGTGGGGACAAGAGAGGGCTGGGGCCACTGGCAGGCAGAGGCAAGGGAAGGAGGATCAGCTGTGGCAGCCAAGGAGCCATCCCCTCACTCTGCTCACACCCCTGGCCTTCTCCAGTATCTGTTTTGCAGAGGAAACTGAGCTCTGGGAAGTACCAGGAAGCACAGAGGCTGGTGAAGGAATTCCAGGAGGTGTTCCAGATCTTCCCTGATGCCTTCAGCAAGGATATGGCTGAGCTATTAAAGGAGGTGCAGGTGGTAAAAACCCTTCCTGCAGAGGCAACATCCAAGCAGGGCAGCCCCAAAGAGCTGCCAGGGAAAAGAGTGGCCACGAAGGCACCCAAAATCCACAGCACAGCCAAGGATTGAATAAACCATCCCACACCTTGGTCCTCGTGGGTAAAATGCATGTTGTTTTGTAACTTGTTTTGGAGTTTTTCCTCTCCTCAGGTTGGGAGATCCAGTGGGGTGAGTGACAAGATTCATCTCTGCTTTCAGGCAGTGACTTCCAGCTTGGAAGCTGCAATCACAGCAGGAGCAAACCATGGCTGTTTGACACCATGCTCTGCAGCTCCTGGAGAGCAAGGAGTGTGCTCACCTGTCCCTGCACAAAAACCTGACTTTCCAGCAGAGCTCCTCTACCCTCTGGGTGCTGCAGGGAGGTTTGGGCTGGGAGCACCCTGGCCCACTAGCAGCCCAGTTCACAAGGGGGCTGGTTGTACCAGGAGGGCTCAAGGGGGAGCAGCAACATCATGACTTTTAATGAGTCACAGGTTAAAAGGGGCTCCCCAGTTCTCATTGCCATCCCAGCAGCTGTGTCCTGCTGCCAAGTGCTGGGGGAAACCCATCTCATGTTGGGGCAGCTCTGAGCACAGAATCCCAGCTACCTGCCTGACCAGCTGGATCCAAGTGTGCTCTGGGAGCTGAGATGGGCATAAAATCACAGAATCACAGAGTGGTTTGGGTGGGAAGGGACCTTTCCAGGTCATCCAGTCCAACCCCCTGCAGGGAGCAGGGACATGGCAACTAGAGCAGGGTGCTCAGAGCCCCAGCCAACCTCACCTGAGATGGTGCCAGGGATGGGGCAGTGACCATCTCTCTGGGCAGCCTGGGCTAGTGTCTCACCACCCTTGTAAAATATTTCTTCCTTCTCTCCAGTCTAAATCTCCCTCTTTTAGTTTAAACCATCACCCCTTGTCCTGTCTCAACAGATCCTGCTAAAAAGTCTGTCCCCATCTTCCTGAGAGGCCCCTTTCAGGGCTGGAGGCCATCGGGTCTCCCTGGAGCCTTCTCCAGGCTGAACCCCCCCCAACTCTCCCAGCCTGGCCTCCCAGCAGAGGAGGGGTTCCAGTTATTATTAATTAATCCAGTTATTAAAAGCCTAAACCCATTCCCTGGCCCAGCCCCTCTAAACACAGCTGCATTAGTACCAGGGGAGGGACTGAGCCAAGCAATGGAGGGTGCCCATTTCACCTTTCTTGTGAAAAATCTGCCACTCTACTCACCTTCCCCTCCTCCCCCCCCCTGCTAAACATTCAGCTCATTGAGGCAGGGCCAAGAGCAGCCCATGGGAGACAGGCAGCAGGAGGATCCTGCTTGTTCCCCAGTGCATCAATGTGAGCAGAAACAGGGAATTCACAGTAAGAACTTGGTTTTATTCTGTTTTAACCTCGGCCTTTGTCCCGCAGGTGTCCAGGTGCCCATGCCACGTGGACACAGGTGCCACATTTCTGCTCTGGGACTGGTTTGTTTTTTGTCCTCACAAGCAGGATTTTCTCAGTTGCAAATAACAGAAGCCACAAGATGAGGGATGCCTGCGTGTCATTTTCACCCACACGTTTTACTCATGCAAGTCAACAGTCCTCCTGCAGCTTCCACCAAGGTTTGGAACATTCAGATGAAGCCACGTTGGTTCAGCTTGAGACCCAAAAATGACTCTTTGAAGTCTTTTCCCACCCCGCTGCTCCGCTGGTGAGCTGAGAACATGAAAGCACAACCATTTAAAGCATTATCAGGGAGGGGGAAAAAAAAAACCCAACCCAAACAAAAAAAATAGTGTAGCAACACCTAGAATTGTTTGTTTTGACAGTAAACAGCGAGGAACCCAGGCGTGCACAACCCCCCCTTGGGAGGCTCCCCCCCTTTGCATAGTGAAGAGCTGATTCTAGAGCTGATGCTTCAGGGTGTCCTGCAGAGAAAGGTTGGTGTTGGACGAGCTTGGGAGCTGCAGTTCCAGCGGGAGGCGCTGCCCGGCTTCCACCCGCATGGGGGCCCCTGTGGCGGTGCCAGGCATCCCCGCAGCTCTTTCCCCAGCGGGTGAGAAGGGGCCGGGTTCTGGTCCCGCTGCGGCCGGGGGGAGGCGGCAGGGGGCTGGCGGGAAGAGCCCCGGGCTCTGTCCTCGGGCTTGGTTCTAAAAATCAGCGAGTCTTTTAAGGCTTCAACCATCCCCCCTTTTCGCTTCCACGGAGAAAAAATACCAAGTTCAAGCAAAGAGAAATACTGACAGAGAAGAAGGGGATACAATCATTTGGCATGAGCCCTTTCTTTTGGCACTTTTCCTTCATTTATCTCCCCTCCCTGACTCCAAGCACGGACCTTTCCCTACGGCTTTTCCCAGGCAGAAAGCTCCAGAGGGTCAGAAAGCAACTTTCCATAGTCGGTGGCAATCTTTGGCAGACACAGTCCTGTCATCAAACCAACCCCAGCCCCTCCAGAGTGCAACCTCTTGACCTTGTTTGGGTTGTTTTCCTCCCGAGAGAAGACAGCTTCCCGTGTTGGGAGGATGCTCACACACCTGCACTGTCCCCACCCCTCCGAGAAGGTGGCTGCAGGAAGGAGGAGGGTTAGAAATTATTTTCCTGTTAAGTGTAAATAAATAGTTGGATTTCATCTTAGGGTCTGCAGATCTTGTGCTGCATCCACTGTTCAGCAAGAGGAATTTTGCTTCTCAGCTGGCATCAGTTGTGGCAAAGGTAGCGTCGTGACTGACCTTTACAGGGTAGAGGCTGGGAATTCCTGCTCTTTTCAGTGTAATTATATACAATTGTGGTTTGTTTTTGTGCAAGCTTACACGACTCAGAGCATTAAATTAATAAAACATTCATCAAGCTTCACACCACCTCAGGAAGAAGGGGAGAGGGTCTAGGAGAGCAGGCTGGAAAACAGCCCGTGTTTTCCTCAGTCCCTCCACAATTAGGTAGAGAAATGAAGTAGAAATGCATCTTCATAACACCTGTGGGCACACAGCCTGGTGAGGAAAGGTTTGATCCCACCCTGAGCAGGGGAAGCTGCAGCCCTGCCACGTCCAAGGGGCTCCTTCAGGGTGGACATGACAGACTGTGCACGATGCTCTGGGAGCTGAGCAGAGCTGCTGGGGTGTGGGCTCTGTCCGTGGGGAGCCACCTGCCTGGCTGAGGCAAGTGCTGGGCAGCCAGGGCTGGGAGAGGTTCCCCTTAGGCTGCTTTCTGGGGTTATTTTGGGCTGGGGAAAAACCTCCAGCTCAGGCATCGCCTCCTCCCGCGCTTCCGCCCAGCTCGGATTTAGAAAGAGGAAATGAACAGGCAAAAAAACCCTAAATACTGATGTCATCTTTTAAAAAAGAAGATATTTAAGCCACTGGCCTGGTGCTCTGGGGCTGCGAAATCCATCTGAAGTGGGGAAAAGAAAGGACACATTCAGTGTGTGGATCTAGTTTGTTGTGCTGCAGGTTTGTTCCGGGAGCCCAGAGGAAAACGTTTTGGGAAGTCTGGGCTCAAGGGATTAACTGCAGGGAAGGGGCAGAGAAAAGGGGTTGTGTGAAAATAATTATCAATCTAAACGCACTTGGGAAGTGCAGAGACTTCAGGTCAAAATGCTGGGGGTAAAAATCCAGCAGGAATTGTGAGTAACCGCTGTGAATTTCCCTCCTGAGCTTGGTTTCAGTGCAAAAGGCAGAGCCAGCAGCTCTCCAGGCTGCTCTCCTGAGGTCTGTCAGGGCTCTCCATCCTCAATTTCCTTCCAATTCAACAGCTGAGTCCAGGAGTGGGATCTGGTTTGGGTCAACAGCACCTGCTTCCATGGTCACCTAGAGGCTGTGGTGCAGGAGAGGGCAGGGAAAATCCCAGGAGCCTTGGTGGGCGTGTGGGAGAAGCCAGGCCTGGCCAGCCCTGGCTTTAAGCATCCAGGAGTTGGTGTGTTGAGGAGATAGAGAGAGATATATATTATGGACTCATTGCTATAAGATTTCTCAAAACCAAAGTGTCGATCTGTTGAAATATAGTATTTAAAATATATAAATTTTATCCATTAAAATATAAGATTTCCTTTTTTTTTTTTAAAAAAAAAAAATAATCAAAAATCCAGTTCCATTAGGAAAAAAAAAAAAATGCCAGGGTCCTTGCAGCTATGCAACTATGTGGGGAGAGAAAAAGAAAAGCAGTTCCTGTTTTGTGGGATGGTTGGGGTTTTGGGGTTTTTTTTTAACCATTTGAGATGGAGGGAGAAATTCAACCATTTTTTAGCCAGAGGAAATTGGGTGATGGCCACTGACTTAGAGAAGATCTTCAGAAGCACTGTCTGCCCTCCCTTCACTCCACGTCACCTCCTGAGCACCACTGGCTGGCTGGGACATGGGTCAGCAAGAGCAAAGGTCCCTGAGGGCACTGAGGGTCCCTGGTGGATGCACTGCAAGGCAGCTCCAAGGGCCAAACTGAGCTGGTTGGTGGGTTTTCAACCTGGTTTCTGGACCAAACAACAGTTCTTGTGCTGTTAAGGGATGATGGGGAAAAGCTTTAGCAATGTGGTAAGCCCAGAGGGTGGCCACACAGAATGCTTTGGGTGGGAAGGGAACTTCCAAGCTCATCCAGTGCAACCCCCCTGTAAGGAGCAGGGACATCTGCAGCTAGAGCAGGGTGCTCAGAGCCCCAGCCAGCCTCAGCTGGGATGGTGCCAGGGATGGGG
>JAOEGS010016590.1:0-10284 GCA_025447755.1 Corythornis vintsioides | reverse complement strand
CCTGGATCTGTTCCTGGGTGACTTGGTCTAGGTGCCCCTGCTCTGGCAGGGGGGCTGGACTGGATGATCTTCTAGCTCCCTTCCAACCCCTAACATCTGTGATCTAGCTGGGGAACCCAGTGCCACCAACTGCACGTGCAGACATTGCAGTGTATTCACAGGGGTGCTTCTTTCAGACCATGCATCAGAAAGCTGGAGGATTATTTTTCTCATTCTCTCTCTTTTTTTTTGTGTTTGTTTTGGGGATCTGAAAGGACTCTGGCTTCTCTCTGAACTGGACCTCCAAACGTCTTACCACCAAAACGAAAAGAACAATTGCCTTGGGTGGAAACAATGACAAAAAAATAGTTCTCCTAGCAGAGAATCTGATAAACCTCATGGTCCTCTAGCAAGGCAACATCACCCTCCAAGTGCTACTTGGCACCCAGGGTGCTCTTGGACCGCAGCAGGTACCGATCCACTCTGACTTTCCTCCTGTCCACTGTCCTGTTCTCGCTGTCGAAAATCCTCTGCAGGTGCAGGGCCAACCTCCTGTCCTCCTCCTCCTGCTGGAGCTTCTGCTCCACCTCCCGGACCAGGCGCTCCTCGGGGGGCAAACCCACCTCCCCCGCCGGGTGCCTCAGTCTCTTGACGGAGCCGTTGTGCTCCAGGTGCTTCGTTTTGCAGCGTCTCTTGCGGCCCCGTCGCAGGGCCGGGGGCTGCTCCCCCAGGATGTTCTCCACGGAACTGCAGGTGCTGTTCTGCACGTTGATCAGCTCGCTGTTGTTCAGGCATTTCAGCTGCTTTTTGCCCTTGACGGGGACTCCCAGCGGGCTGTTTTCAGGCAGAGGGGCACTGACACCCATGAGTCTCCTGGTCAGTATTTTCGGGCCCAGGGCCAGGCAGGATTTGTCCATGAACGCGTTCACTTTGAGGTCAGGGACTTCGGGCACCCGCGTGTTCAGGGAGGGGACGTTTGATCTGGCAGCTGCTTCGGCAGCGCTGTCGTCTGCCCTTGGGTCTCTGCTCTTCTCATTCCCTCTTCCCACCCTGGTTTCACTGATGGAAGGGAAAAACTCCAGCTCGGGGCGAGGGTCTCCTGCGGCATCAGGAGGAAGGGGATCATCCCTCACCGGAGGCTGCTCCTTAGCGCCACTGCTGGAATTGGCGGCGTGAGGAACGACGTCTTCCCCGGGCTCTGAAGCCGAGGACGTGAGGGTGGCTTTGGAGAGAGTCTTTTTGATCTGGCGCTCCTGAAATATCTGCTCCCATTTTTTCAGTATCCTAGGACTGGCCTCGTAGGTGGTGGGCTTCTGCAGGCTGCGGCTCAAGTTCCTCGGGGTGGACTTGATGATGAGGGGGCTGAGCACTCTGCCGTCGGGGAGCCTCTTGGGCGGGGTGCACGGGGAGCAGACGATGGGTTTGAAGTGGTTGAGCTCTTCCGAGATGCTGTCGTTGCTCTCGGGGCTGATGGATCTCTCGGGCTTGTGCAGGCCCGCGAGGGAAGAGGCGGGGTTGAGAAGCAGGCGCCTGTCTGCTGACAGGTCTGGGGCGGAGAGGCAGCGGTTGTTCTGGCTGCACGACAGAACCCCGGCCAGTGGCGCTGGCGTGCTGCTGACCTGCAAGGAAAGGCGGCACAGCTCAAAGGGACAGTCGTGGAGAGCAATCACAGACGTGTCTGGGTTGGAAGGGACCTCTAGAGGTCACCCCCCTGCTGAGAGCAGGGACATCTGCAGCTAGAGCAGGGTGCTCAGGCAGAGATTACGAGCCAGAGTGAGAAATGTGCTTTTGCTGGCAGGGCCAAGCAGAGGGGTGACCTCAGAGTGGTGCTGCCAGGCACAAGGAAGGGAGGCTGTTGGCAAAGGTCATCTCCAAAGAGTTGAAGGTACCAGCAATTACTGCTGGAAAAGCCTGAAACCCCCTCTGGCTCAGCTCTTCAGTGGTGCTTCACAGTCACTGCTCATTCTGGAGCTATCTGTGCAATGAATGGACAGGCCTGTTGCACAGGGTAACACATACAGTTAATTAATTAGGGCTTCTCACTCACAACTACCTGACAGGAGGTTGCAGCCAGCTGGGGGTTGGTCTCTTCTCCCAAGGAAAAAGCAACAGAACAAGAGAAAATAGCCTCAAGTTTCACCAGGGGAGGCTTAGGTTGGACATGAGGAACAGTTTCTTCCCCACAGGGGCTGTCCAGGCCTGTCCCAGGCTGCCCAGGGCAGGGGTGCAGTCCCCATCCCTGGAGGGGTTTCCAAGCCATGGAGCTGTGGTGCTGAGGGACATGGGGTAGTGGTGCCCTGGCAGTGCTGGGTGAACAGTTGGACTTGCTGATCTGAAAGATCTCTTCCAACCAGGACATTTATATGATTTTTTTTCCTAAATTAATAGAAGATTTTTCTTAAATCAGCTGGGGATTCAACCTTGCCAAGAAAATCAGCTACAAAACAAAAGCATGATGAGTACCCTTCCAACTTCCTATTATCCACCAATGCCAACAACCAGCTCTGGGAGCTGTTTGCTTTTCAGCTTAGTAATTTCTAACCTAGCAGGTTTTTATTGTGAGCTGTGAGGAAATGATTGGCCCCGTGGTGATAACCCAGCCCCAGCAGCACCACCAACACAGCATTTATTGTGTATCTCCAGATCACCAGTGCTGTGTAACCCCAGATAAGGACGTTTGCCCTCAGAATCCCTGTGTTCACACAAGCAGCCAGTACCTTTGTTTTGTTGGCTGGGGCTGATCTCTGCCTGCTCTTTGATCTCTCCTGAACGGTGTCGTTGCAGCTCCGACTCCTTTCCACCTTGGTGGTGAGGTTCCTGAAAAGCAGAGGGGTGAAAACAACTTCATGACCTTAGGAACAACCAATGCAACAGCCCTGGCAGCAGCTCTCTGTGGGGGAGGCAACTGCTGTTTCCTACACCCTCGGGGTAAAGGGATCCAGGAATCCTGGATGTGCTGCAGAGCCCTGGTTTGTGTTCCACACTCAACACACTGACACCTCCACCTGTAACTAACTCATCAAGGTGAGAGCTCCAAACACAGCTACAGAAACTCACACACTTCAGTTACTCAGCCACTCCTAAGAGCTTTTAGTTTGGAGCTGATGCTCTCTCTTACCCCCTGTGCTGGAGAAGGATCTGGCATTCCTGAGTTCAGAATGTTGTATTTTAATGGTTTTTCCATTTAAATCTATAGGCAATGATTTTCCTGCTTCGTGGGAGAGCCACTTTGTTAACCCTCAGGATTTTGTAGGAGCTCATCAGGCAGAGGCTACATTGACCAATTTCTAGTCTCTTCTAGAAATCCAGAAATGTTCTCATCTTAAACTGAAACAACTGTTTTCATTAACTTTAAGGGATCTCAGGTGTGTTTATAACAACAATCAAAAGAACAACAGACATTAATTACCTCTATTTACAGACATTAATTACCTCAATAAAAGCTCAGCATCTTACCCTGAAAGGAAAGCAAAGGAGTAGGCACTGGTCTTGGAAACAAAAGCTGATCGATGTGTTTGCTTGCCCTGGAATGGTTCTTCATTCTCTGAATCTGAGAGACGTTCAGGAAACTGAAGGCAATCAAGAAAAGAATGAGGTGATAAGCACAGAGATGCCCGAAGACCAAGGACACACAAAGCAGAGCAGAGCAGGCACCTCTGTGGATTTAGCTGCTGTGTTTGGAAGAGCTGCAAGCTCAGTCACAAGCACACTGGGTAAAAGCAGGAACAAACTTCTAGAGGAACATCTGCAAACCTAAGGAGACAGTTCTCACTGACACCAGTCTTTATCAGCTGTTAGCTCACAGCCTTCAAGAGTATAAAGAAATCAATCAGCTAATCCCAGACAGCTCCCTCAAAGGATGAAGCTCCCAGTTCCACTGAGCTGCTCAGCTAGTAAAGGCCTTGATCTTGTCCCAGGACTGAGTCTCAGCAACAGCAGAGCCTATGATGTTGGCAGGAAGGAGAAACACGAGCTTACTTACACACTCCTGGTTCATTTTAAGCACTACAGATTCATCCTTTTTCTGCTGTTCTTCCATTTTCCTTTTTCCTACTTCCATGTCATCTAGAATGAACTTCTGAAGCAGATCCTCTGAAGCTTTTTCTTCTTGGAGCTTTTCTTCTCTCAGCTGGAAATGATGACAAAAGAGAAAACTTTTAAGTTTTAAGCCCTACAACTGGTTGCCAACAAGTGATTTTCTGAGCATCAAGCCACGTCATTTAATTTGGTGTCTTCATTTCTCTGTTCTAGAGAAATGCAAAAGGAGAGTCACAGAACTACTCTGGTTGGAAAAGATAAGATTGAGTCCAACTGCTGACCCAGCACTGCCAGGGCACCACTGACCCATGGCCCTCAGCACCACAGCTCCATGGCTTGGAAACCCCTCCAGGGATGGGGACTGCACCACTGCCCTGGGCAGCCTGGCACAGGCCTGGACAGCCACTGTGGGGAAGAAATTGTTCCTCATGTCCAACCTAAGCCTCCCCTGGGGAAACTTGAGGCCATTTTCTGGGACCTTTGATTGACAGATCTCCACCAGGCTGATGAATCACACCAGGGATTCAAATACTTCTGTTTATTCCCCTCAGTTGAGTGTAGGCATCTCAGATACATCAGAAGCTGCCCTATTATATTCCCTTTTATCTTTTCAGGAGAGCAATGCCACTGGACCTAGTGCCCTCCAGTAAAGCTGAATCATCTGCAGGCAGCTGAAGCACCAACCCCAGCAGGGAGATGTTCCAACAACTCACATATTTAGTAGTGAAGGTGAGGAGATTAAAAAGCATGGACATGTGGATGACAAAAATAAAACCAGAGTTCATGATGCATTACACCAAAAGCATGTAAAGATTTCCAGACTGGGAAGGACCCAAATCCTCCTGAATCTGAACCCCCACAAATATTTAAGAGAGAGATGGGGTAGAAAAACAGGAAAGAAAACCCACTGTTTGTCTGATTGCTGAGTGGTTAACAAGTGTTCCCAGAGACTGGCTTGATGTCTCCTTCAGAACTGTTTGAAGATGTATCTTTAAATTGCTGGGCTATTAATAATCTCCAACAATAGCTACCCAGTGTCTGACTAATACAGGTGATGGCCACGTGATGCAGATGTGATGAATTGTCTGCTGTGCATTTCATGACCAACACTGCTGCACTCTAAGGAGCCTTTTTGTAAGTATCTGACAAACAAGCTCACATCAAGATTTATCACACAGATTATTTTTTTGAGCCAGCTGAAACTCTGCCCAACACTTGTGTCCCTTCTGTGTTTTTCACTTGGAAGCAAGCTATATGAAATCTTAATTTGTTGTGGTTAACAGACAATTATCCTTTATTCCCAGATCTAAAGCCACAAGCATATGTAACAACATACTGGAATATTTAAGGATTAGGGGCAAACCCATGGCACAGTTCATGGGAGGTTCAAGCACAAGCTCTGCTGACAGTGCCCAGTGAAAAAAGCAACAGGAATTGAATCCTCATCAACAGGATTCAAAAAGGAATTTAGGTCCAGAACTCAGGTTGCAAAGAAAAGCAAACTCTAACCATAAAATCTCTACTAATAAAATCTCTCCCATTTTAAGAAGCCTCATGTAAATTACCACCCAGGCAATTCTGTGCCAGAAGAAGCTGGTGTGAAACACATACCCTGGGAGAAGTATCATCATCTGAGCAGCAGCTCTGCAATACTGCATGCAGGACTGTCTGCTGCAACCAGAAAAGACATCTTAATCTGTCTGTCATCCTTCCAGATACTGGCACTGCAGGGAAAAAAATGCTGTCCAAGCAATTGCTCATTTTTTTTTGCTCTTCAGTTGCTGAAGAACTGAGAATTTCAGGACTGTTGTTCTCAATACTGACATTCACTGCCAAAAATCTGATATTGACACTTTCTCTTTGCTCCATAAACTGTCTGGCTTGGCCCTCTCACTCCCTGAGCTGCTCCATCTACCTACCCCAGCTGCTGGAAAGCTGCATGTCAGCAAATGCCTCAGGTAGGAGTTTCCCTTCCTGATCTGCCTGTGATTACAAGCACTAGATGGCTTGTGAGAGAAAGTTGAACAGGAGGAGTTTGGGTTTTAGCACCCAGAAATTATACCCTCCTCTGGAAAACTCTGAAATATAAGAGCACTGAGTGTGCTGTGTAGAAGAGGGGGAGAGGGGGGGGAATAATCTTGCTATCCTGCCCAGGCAGCCAAGGTTTCATCTCCTTCTGAAAGACAGCTGAGAAAATAAGATTATCCAAATAAAAACTCTTCAGTATGTAATTACAGTAACTACTTTGTTTTGGACTGCAAAAGGCTGGGAAGCATGTCAAGAGCTAGGAGTTATAAACCACCTCTCATCTGGGACATCTAAAAGCTTTTGAATGTTCCTCTGCCTTCCTCAGGAGGAAAGCCAGCAAGGGTTATCCCCATCCCAGAGGCAGGGAAGCTGAGGTGAGGCCTCTTGTCTCCACACACAAGAGGGAAACCCAGCTACACACAAGCTTTGATTCCAAAGCCTGAGCTTTCATCTCCTCCTGCCTAATTCAGAAGTTCAGAGACAACAAGAAGCTCCCAGCAAGTGGCAACATTCAGTTTTGCCCAGAAACAGGAAAAAAGCATCAAGTGCATCATTTGTCAGCAAAACTATCATGGCCTTTCCTCTCAGGAATGAAAAAAATCCTCCATCTCACACCAACTTTTTCAGGCAAGGTTCATAGGAAGTGAGTCAGGGGGAAGAAACCTCTCTCCCACCAGCCTGTGAGCACAGGAACTAGACAAAACCATGTCCCAAAAGCCAGAAATGTGTTGAAGTCCTTCTTTTTGCCTGGTGGGGAAGTAAGAAGTGTTGGCACTGGATGGCATGTGGCACCTTTTTGCTGCAGCCAAGAGGAAGATGATAAATCCTCTTCAGCTGCAATCTGACTGTGCTTCCAACGTGTCCAGTAATGGAGTGCTCAGGATTAAGAAGCAGTGATAAAGTCCCTGCTTTGTCCTGCACAGATGTAATGCTCCTATAAAAGTATTATGAACCATGGCAGAGGTTTTTAATCCTGCCAGAAGATCCAAATTTGCATCAGTGCAGAGGCAGCTGGAAGAACTGCAGAGCCACAGTCCTGCCCCAGTGACCTCCAGGCTGTTCCTGCTCCTCTGGACACCTGGGAAATTGTGGCCTTGCAGCTGCATTGAAGACATCAAGCAACAAGGACCAATGGTGAGTTAGCTCCAGTATCACCCTGGAAAGTCTCCCACTCATTATTATGGAGAGATTTAGAAAACCCTTGCAAGGTTTTCAGTGAATACCTACATGAAAAGCTTTATCTCTTCTTTAAGCCAAAGATACCCTGAAGGTTACAGTGAAAAAGAAATTAAATTGCTAAGCACAGTATTGAATATTTCAGATAATGAATAAAATTGATTTTTATATGAATAAGCAACAGGACAAGGGGCAATGGGCACAAACTGGAACCCAGGAGGTTCCATCTGAACAGGAGGAAAAAATTCTTTGCTGTGAGGGTGGCAGAATCTCTCCTTCTCTGGAAAATCCAGTTTTAAGCACAGAAAATGTTTTCCAAGTCCCTAACTCCAAAATAGCTGAAAAGCTTTTATTCCTTTTTTTTTTTTTTTTGGTCTTTAAATGATTTTTTTTTTCTTGTCTAAGACAGAAAATTGTAGTTTGGAATAGATTGTTTCTGGGAAGGAAACTTGCTGCAGGAGATGCCTTATGCTGCACAAGCTTTTATGTTTTAATTACAACCACAAATACCAATCCTCTAACAAACCCTGTACAACCAACCAGCCACTCAAGGTCCACCAAGGAAGGTCCATTTCCATGTTCTGGAAGGCAGCCTAAGACAGCAAAATCTAGCTTCTACACACTCCACCACTGCCAACATTCTCCTGAACTGGCTGAACAGCATAAAGGGGAATAAATGACCTTTGTTATGGAAAAGGAATAAAAAACTCTTTGAGTTTTCTTAGAGGTAGGATGACATTCCTGCAGGAAATCCAAGTTATTCTGGAAGAAAAACTGCAATTACACAGAATATCCTACCTTCCTCAGCTGGCTTTCATATTCTTCTCGGAGTTCCCCTGGTTTGCTTAATTTAATAGGTGCTCTGAATATAAAGTCTGGAAAGAGAAGGAAAACAAAAACAAAACAGAAAGGAAACTCATTTTAGTGCAAGATGACCAGGGTTGTCCATTATTTCCCAAAAAGGGTAAGCTCTCCACCGACTGCACAAGAGGTTCCACAGCAGTTTTTTTGTTTCAGGCACATCTGTTTATATTACAACACTGCTATCAAAGCTCTGTTTAACTCACAGAAGCGAGGGTGGGAGGGGGACTGGCCAAGCAATCCCATTTCGCACTTCTACGGTTTCTTTTGAGATTCTCAAGAGCTCTCGACGAGCAGTTAAGCAATCGGGGGAGTATTAGGAGGATGTAAACACAGCAGTTACAGTACCAGCCCTGAGATGTCACAGGGAATCAGGAGTGCTGGAAAGAAAACCAGGCTCTAAACCTCTGCTCCAGCCAGACACCCGAGAAACAGCCTGACAGCAGCAGCTCACTTCTGCACGCACTGAGGACACTATTTGCTACATAAACGGTGTTTAAACTCCTCCTCTACACCTCCTGCACCTTCAGAGCCGTTTGCAGTGCTGTCCCGGAGCAAGCAGAGCTTTTCTTCTGCTTGTAACATGCTCCCCGAGGTCACTGTTTTGAAGCCGGTCGGGCGAGCTGCTCCCTCCGGCAGGAATTCCCCGTCCTGCTCCCGCTTCCTCCCTTCCCCCTCGGGGATTCAAAACCCAAAAGCATATGCAGGCAGGGTTACAGAGTAACCTCCATCCCTGGAGTCTGTTACTCCCCAAACGATTCCCTTTCTCTCTTGTTCAAACCTCCAAGCTCCCTCCCTCCTCCTCCTTCCGCACAGGGCAAGTCTGGGCAAGTTGCACTGCGGTTGGAGGAGCCTGGATGGAAAAGAGAACAAGCAGAATAAAAGAACTACTCCCAAACAAGCAGAATAAAAGAACAACCCTCAAACAAGCATTGTGGCTCAGCCTCTATCAGTACTCCAGCAGCACAGCCCATCACCACAGCGTGCTACAGCTTGAGATGAAATGAGTACGAGCAAGGAGGAATCACAGGTGGTGTTTACTTTGCCTGGCTTGCTCAAATGAAGGTATATAAACTGGCAGCTCCACTGTATGTTTTGTTTAGGAAGCGTTTTTATTCCTCAAACACATTGGCTCAAACGGAGAAGTTCATGGCTGGGTGAAGAAATCAAACACTCTGCCTGCGGCCCTTGAGGGAATCCCCCAGTCCACGGCCCGCCTTGGCCTCCTCCTCTGGGCAGGTCACAGCTGAAACACACCACTGAAAGACCACCTAAAAATCCTGCTTTCACCTGCCCTGCCTTCCAGTGGTTTGCTTGGAAGGTTTTCAGAGGACAAACCTTGGAATTTCACTGCCAGCCCCACCGTGAGCGTGAGGGCAGAACCTGAGGCCTGCTCCTCGGGGAGCTGCTGCCAACACCAGAGCCGGGCGGTTGCCTTTTCAAAGGAAAACATCCAAAACGTGTGATAAAAACGTGGTGGCAATGCTGGAAACCTTCCACTGGCTTTCTCAATATGGTTTGCTGCTTGTTTGTTTGGGTTTTTTTTTCCATTGTGTCCTTGAGCTGCTGCTGTTGTTTGGGAAAAAAAAAAATAATTATCAAGCTCAACTTCCACGGAGCCAATGCCAAGAGCAGCAGCAGCCTGTAATGTGCCTGCAGCAAACTCCAATTACTTCTGACTGTTTAAGGCTTGTCTCAGACCTTATCTTCAGAGCTAAAAAGGTATATATATTTATTTTTTTCCCCTCCAGGGTAATAAAAGCTTACGAGCTAACCCGAGGGAAAGGTGCAGCAGTGAAGGAAAGCCACATCAACCGGTTCGTTGCTGACGTGGGTTCTGCAAGAAGAGATTTAAATACTGGAGCAACATTTATCTGTGAACTTTCACTGGTTTAGCTAAAGCTGTCCAACACTGGGCAGAGGCAGTTTTGTCCATCATACTGTTATACAGCAACACGTGAATTTTACAGAGGGGTCAAAGGAGACGAGACCTCAGATTTCACATTCTGTGTAGAAGAGATTAAAATATGTCTATACAGACATACAGCTATGCTTCACACAACCTCAGCATGGTAGCAGTTGGAAGGGACCTCTGGAGATCATCTCATCCAGCCCCCTGCTCCAGCAGGGTCACCCACAGCAGGGTGCCCAGGATCACAGTGTCCAGGAGGGTTTGGAATCTCTCCAGAGCAGGAGACTCCA
>JAOEGS010016588.1:14080-47885 GCA_025447755.1 Corythornis vintsioides | reverse complement strand
TCATGAGTGGAACCCCAGAGATCTTCCTTAGTTCTTTGGGTTTTTGGTTTTTTTTTTTTTTTTTTTTTTTTTTTTGTAGAATTGAATATGCTCTGCAAATCCAAACCAACTTTTGTAACCTAAATTTTGGTTAAATGTGTGGTTTTATACAAATTTGAATCCAAGAATGCTGCAAAATCACCGAGTCCATCAGTGGATTCAGACTCAGTCACACACCTGCTCCTCCATCCATCATCTGCATCTCGAGGTGTACCAACCAGTTCCTCCTTCTCTGGGAATCTCACTGTTCAGGACAAATCCAGTTTAAATTATTTTAAATCAAATTACATTTGTGCTTTTGCAAAATGTGTCTCTGCAGCAGGTACCATAACAAAGCTATTAGTCCATGTGATTACCATCACTGAACCACCATCCTTATCCATTGGCCTAATTGAGGCAATTAATAGCTAATTTCATATCCTACATCTCCTACCTTACTAATAAGTAGAGAAAATCCATTAAGGTAATGTAATTATGCAGGTTGGAACATAACAGGGAAGCAATGATAGTTCATTTAGGTTTGACCTCACAATAAAGCACCTTGCACTTGTCGTGCCAGGGAGCTGCAGCTCCTCAGCACCACGTGTCTTTATGGCAATATACAAGTCTTCCACTTCCCTTTTTTGACTGCTTAATATTTATATCATACATCTTACATCCATATTTACACCTTACAGCCCAAAGTTGAGAGGACAGACAAAACAGCTCCACTGTCCTAGCAAAAGAGGACAAAAAGAGGACTTCTACAGCAAGGTAATTATCTTTACACAGGAAAATTAATGCTGTTAAAGATGTTGCAGAGACACTGGAAATAAGATTTTTCAAGCTGAGAGAGAAGAGCCCAGAAATGGTCATGCTTTAATTTCAAGATGTTTTTTCTCACTCAGAAGTTACACCTGTAAATGCACTGCAGCTCAGAGAAGCCCAAGGCCTGCAGGTTGTTCCAGAGTAGCTCTGAACAGAAATTCCAGCGTTTCTAGGGGGCTCTGGAGGTGTCACCATCAGAAGCAACTGGATCAGATTAATTCTCACCAGCTCTGCATTTGATCACTCTTGCTCTTTCTTATTTCTTGTAAAATAATGCTTAGAAACACACCATTTGTGTTTAACATGTCTGTGTACAGTAATATGCACCAGTTCGTGAACTGACATTGACAAGGACATTAATTTTTACTCCTGAGAGGCTGTCAGACATGGTTTCCCACCACCACCAAGTTGACTTGCAGCGGCTCTTTAATGAAATTTTCTTCTGCCAAAGTGCAGAAGTAATCAAGCTCCGAGCCAGTGATATTCAGAAACATCATTAGAAAGTTATTAACATTTACATCTAAACGAGCATCTCGCTATTTTCTTAACAAACCAAGCCAAAGCAGCTAGCCAGCAACCAGCTGCCCACAGAAAGCCACAACCACTGACCAGTGACACTTGGGATACAAAAGCACTCACTTATTCATCAGGATTTACCATCACGGGGTGAAAACTACAGGGGTATCAAGCATTTAATCTACACCACTCACTGAACAATGCACCTTGGGTGTTTCTAAAATCCAAACTACACTGCTCACCACTGACAGGATTCCAGGGCCATGGTGCAGAACAACCCAGAGCCCGGAAGACAGGCAGGATCTCTTGGCTACACAGCACTATATGATTATTTATTTTAATTAAATTGATTTTCAACACCACTTTCCTTCAGACCTGTTAGTTAATAGCCAATGGGACAGGAAGAGAGGAAGAAAAAGTTAAAAACCCCCCATAAAATAATGAAATTGAAAGGTTTGAAGACACAGGGCACTGTACCTGGAGCTGGGGGCACTGCCTCACACGGCCGTAACGATGGCACGGACTGAAACCAAGGGAGCAAGAGGTGACAATGGATGGGGGGGAAAGAAAAACAAAAAAAAGAGAAGAGAGAAGGAATGAGAATGATATCAAACCACACAGAGCAAAGATGAACAGCTAGAGAACTTTATGGTCACACTGCAGAGCCTAATGCCAGCTCACTCGTTGCATCTGTGTGCTATAGAACAGTAAATATTGTGTGAGTTGTGTTTACACACTGTCTGCTTTGTGTGCACACCATGCAAACGCTGCCTGACCACAGTTTGGAGATAGATGTAAGACTTAGAGCATGAGTCCCATAAGCTGAGAAACAAAGGAACAATAAATGATTCTATGATTGATTATAAAAATTACAGTTTTTTTGCTAAGAACTGAGTTTGTATCTAACCTAGACATTTGTTGTTTGGTTTTTTTTTTAAGGAAACTTATTTAAGTGGTATGTAGGGCTTTTGGTTCATAGATTATACAAGTGTAATTTGAAAAGTATAACAAATGGATAAAACTGAAAAAACAAATACAAAAAAGCAAGCATATAATGATGAAAAATAGCATCAATTTTTCCTGTTATTCAGCTGATTTATCTGAAAAATCATTAATACTATTTTCAAATTGGTTTAAATTACTTTCTAAATCAGCAGCAATTAGATTACAGACTGAAATCCCATGTTTCAAAGAAAAATTGCTATATATCGTGCAGCCACCTGATGTTTCAAAGAAGTGAAATGCTGGAATCACTGCAGGTTGATTCTTTTTTGCTACTGTTCTCCTTGGTGCCCCATCACAGCTTTCAATTACTGAGGAAATATGTCTAAAAATAAAACCCAGAACTGGAACCCAGATTGACGCCAAGCAGCCGTGTTCTGAAGTCAGGGAGAAATCAAAGGAGTGAGGCCACGCTCACGACACCGAGTGCAAGGCACCAGATGAAACAGCAACTCCATCTACTCACGCAGGCAGCCAAGCCACCCTTTGATGCCACCTCAGCCTACCATTTTCATTAAAATTGGGAAACTTGGCAGTAGTTTCAAGTAGAGATGCTGCTAAATCCTTCTGGTAGGTCAGCAAGCCACAGTGAACTGATGGAAGTTAAATGCCTCACACTACTAATTGGATGTGGCTAGAACTGCAGCCCCAAACAAATGGCATTTGACCAAGCTGGCCAAGGACTGAAACACAAAACTCCCCTCCAAGGGCTGCTGACAGGGGCAGTCTGGGTCCCTCACAATAATCCCAACAGAACCAGCAGCAGAACCAGACTGGAATCCAGCAGAGTGCCACTGCAGCCACCCAAGGCTCTGCCACGCTCACCTGGAGAGGTGCTGGGCTGGCAGAGCCACCACAGCCAGAGCCACCTGCCCAGGCTTGGGTTGCACCTCACAGCTCATCAGCATCTCACCAGAAAGCTGAGCTAAGGGAGTGACTGAGCCAAACACCCTCTGATCTGCTCTGTGCTTCCAGGGGGACCCCCAGGACACCCTTTCAGCCGTGTGCCCAGCAGTGCTCTCTGGTCAGTGCAGCCAGGGGCAAGTTCTTCCATCACTGTTCTGGGTGAACTGTCCCCTCACGTGTGACTTAAATACTGTCGTGATACAAACAGATATAAACTGATTGCCTGGCACTTTGTAACACACCTCCAGACTAAAGACATCGCCATAGATCGATATTTAACATTTGATCATTCTTATTATCTCTCCAATGGAGCAGCGTAAGTCTTTCCTCACGAAAGGGAGCAGTTGCAGTTAATTCTCCCTATGCTGGCTAACGAGCACGTGAGCCCCGTGCAGTTCTCTCACTGCAGGAGAGCCTGGGACAGACTCCCAGCAGGCTTTCATGGAGTGAAAGCAGCCCAGCAACGGGAGCTTGAGGGAAGGGATTTGTGAGTTTGGCCTCGCTGCAAGTTTTGAATATCTGGGGAAAGTGACAAGACAGAATTTAACTGGGGCAGGCTCAGGAGGATTTGTGTTCAGCCTTGAGACTGGGAATGAGACTTTTAAATCTCAACACAAGGACCAAAGGTCCAGCACAGTAACTCACTGTATTTATCATGTTCCACTAACTTCCTCCATGAGTAGACAGTGATTTTAATTAATCAATCCATTTATTTCCAGTCATTCTGCTGACAGGGAAATCCTTCCTTTCCAAACTCACCAAGTTCCTCCTTTAATTTGCCTTCTTCTGCAGGAGGAAGGATGCTTTGGGCTCCACAGGCTCACAAGAGACCCCAGAGTTTGCTGAGCTGCTCAGGGCAGGGACCAGCATCTCTGTGGCTCTGGGCAAACAAAACCTTCCCTTCCCCTGCACCCTCAAGGCTGCTGCTGAAATTCACTGGGCCACTGCAGCAGCTATTCAGGAGGATGAATTAGTTTTACACAGACTTTTATAGAGGTTTCATTCCATCAGAATTATCCCCTCCACCCACCTCACTCAAGCACATGCTTTCCCACTGAAATATTGTGTTGCTTCTCCCCATCCAAAACCCAGACCCGACAGCAGCATAATTGCAAAATGGCACCTAATATTTCACCTCCCACCGGCCCAGAGGAGAAACATGGAGAACTGTATCTATCACTGGGCCATCCCAAAACATTGCTGCTACCAGCTGAGAGAAACAAGTTTTACTCTCACAAATAAGCCTCTGAAGAAGAAAGGGCTAAGAGCAGCACCAGCAGGGTTCCATACAGAGCCCAGCACATGCCAAGTCCTCCTCCCAGTGCCAGGGATGCCAAATACCATTTTTTTTCCAGAAGCTCAGGATTTTTCAGTGTGGCTAGAGCTTCATCTGTGCTAAACACAGCAATTCCCTTAAACTACTCAAACATTTTCAGAAGGAGAAGCCTGTGAGAGTCACGAGAGGTTGAGGGAAGGCCCTCTCTTTAATTTAATTTAAAATTCAATTTATTTTTTTTTTTTAAATATTGGTGGTGAGAAGAAGAAGAAAAACACTCAGTGATTTCTAGGGGACTCCAGCACATCATCCTGAACCCGTGTGAACTTCTGAGAGAACCTCAGTTGCAGCAAGGACTGTTCACCACCCCAGTACACTCAAAACCTTGAACTGCTGGAGGAGTTTTTGCTTGTTTTACAGAAAATTCCTAATTGGGAGTGAATAAAAAGTTGGGGCACAAGGGAATTTAAGGGGTGAATTTTGTACATTTAACTTGTACAATGTGTCTATAAACATTCAGCTTGCAGCAATTATTTCATCAGCTCTAGCACGAGATATTTTTTTTTTTTTTACTGTGCTAACGACTTGAGTGGATGTAAATAAAAAAATATTGCTCAGAAATAAAATGGGTCTTGTTCCTCTCTGAGCATATCAATCAGATGAAAAAAAAAATCTTACTTGAAGCATTTCACTTAATGTATATGATTCCTTCTGGAAAGCTTTCTGCTTCCCAGATTCATTAATCTTTGATATATCTATATCTATATCTATATCTATATCTCTATATAAAATAAAATCCTAGTCCTGATTTTTAAGCTATAAAAATTAGCCAGAATTTTTATATTATTGTGCTTTCTCTTGTATTTAGAAGAGCTGGATTTTAATCAAATGAAAAGAAAGTTAAAAAAAAAAAGATTAATTTCCCATTAAACAATTGATTCATAAGGTTGTGACTAATGAATAAACATCTCCATTTTCCATGACAAAACGAACAAATTGTTTTACCATCCCCAGCATTCTAGGCTATTAATATTTAATTGTGATTTCAGCTTGTTTTTCTTGTCTAGGACTGAAAGAGAAACAGAATAGTGCCAAGTACTGAGGATTTGCAGGCATATTATTCCTAGCAAAGAAAAATTAAAGTAATAGAGGAAGAAAGATCTGTGAATTGGCTCATGTATTACCCATATGGGATGCTGCTGCTGCAAGCAAGCAGAGTTCTGAGAGATTCAAAGCATCACACTGCAAGGCTGTGCCACTTCACTCTCTGCTTTTCTGGCCATGCTGACAACTCTGAAACCAACCCTGACCAACAACTTCTCTCTGCCTTGGTCTTTATCTCAGAAATTCAATGTTTTCGTTGACCTAATAATTAAAAAGGTGTCAGAAAGAGCAGAGCAGAGGATTAGCTGGGAAAAAGGATGGACAGCCTCTTCATGTACATGACCCTACAGCCTATTTTGTTCCACACGCTGTATTGTCCAGACTGCTCCTGCTTAATGCTGGGAAACATAAACAAAGTGTCCTGGGACCCAAGGGAGTATATGGGCAAGAGCACCATGAGCCAGTCAGTAGTGAGGTGGAGAAGCTCTCACCTCCCTCTCCCGAGACACAGAAACTCAGTATACACAGAACATGTGTCAGTGAAATCAGTGCCTCGCTACAGCGTGACCTGCAGAACATCTGAACAACACTCTGCTCTCAAGTGGCTGTGCCTCAGCACACCCGAAGGGAGCTGGCAGCAATGAAGGAAGCAATCAGGTGGATCATGCAGACTTCAGGAGTACTAGTACTGCTGAAATAAAATCAGGTTTTAGCACATCAGGGTGCTGTGTCTTCTCAGGAAGAGCAATGACCCACCGAGACAACTGGTGGGTGATGTTCTGGTGTCTCAGAGCTCTTCTCAACACTCTGCAGTGGCAGCTTCATTTCAGCAACTCCCTGATCTTTTTGTTGTTGCTTTTTGCACCAAAACTTACTGAGATATACACTGCTGCCTCTGTTATTTACAACATTGCAATAATTAGTTGTATAAACAAAATATCATTTATGTCTAAGGAGCTTCTCATTGGCTGTCAAATGCTTACAGAGGCCAAATTCTAGTAGCAAAACTGAGGGGAACTTCTGGGACCAAAACTAAATGCTAACTGAGCTTACACAGAGGGGTTTTTAAAGTGTCTTTAAGACTTTACCCATATTTTTTAAAGCATCTTCCACTGTTAGTAAAACCAAGGGTGGAAATATTGAAACCTGAAGTAACTGCTGGATTTTACAAGTTTCATAAAGAGAAGCCTCAAGTCATGGGGTGGATGCAACTTAATTTCAGTTGATGGTTATTAGGGAGCCTATAATTATTTGCACAAAAGCAGGGAAAAAAAAGGCAAAAAACAAACTCCCTTAAGTGTGATAAAGCTCCTGGGATCCACAAAACAACAGGTCATGAAATCCGACAGAAAGTAGTTCTTCCCATGAAGAAATAAGAGGTATCTGTGCAAGGATGCTTTACTGTCCTGACTTGTGTGTACAGAACATATCTCCATAATCCTCTTCCAAGGCTATGTCATCAAATAGGTTCAGTCAAATAGGTTATCTTTGTGGGCTTTTCAAGATGATATGCAAGGATTATTTATATTTTAGCTGCAAAACTAATTACAGTAACTACTTTATGTAATCAGATAAGTTTTGTAGTAATTGATTACCCTAATGAATTAGTATTTTCAATGTTTTATATGAAAATAATGATTTTTTTTTAACAGATCAAAGAGATGTTGTGACTGAAAATTATTGGTTGGCAAATAGAATCATTACTTTATCGCATTACTCTGCATTTATAATGAAGCCATTATATGGGTCTGAAATCAAATCCTCACGTACAGTCTGCAAGGTGCAGGGAAAGAGCCATGTGGTCAATATTTCTGCAAAGCCTCAGAGCACCTGTACATCGAGCAGCCAGACTCTCAAGGATTTGCTAGATTTGGGTCTTAAACTCAGCAAATGTGATTTTCTATCTGAAACTTACCTGCACAGCTTGTGCTACTGTTTCATGTGGCTTGAATATTCAGGTTGAAAATATACTGCGTATTAGAGAATATTCAGAATGTGATTAAAGTGCTGGCAATGTCATTTTTAGTAATGGAAAGGCCCTGTCAGTACACTTAATTTGGTACTTCCAAACCCATGCTCTTATTCTAAACCAATAAATGAATAATTTAATGGATTTATGGAGAGTTGTTTCCATGGGAAGGTTTAGAACCAAACATCATGAAACCATTCCTAGGAACTCATGAATCACAGCCCAAATAGCAGCAGGCACCATCTCTCACCTAGATGGCTCGAGGAGCAGCAGCACTGCCTGCAGCAGGGATTCTGTTCTATCCCAGCTGGTTGCAGACACACTGCTCCACACACCACCCAAAAAGCAGGATGGAGTGGGTGTGCTCAGTGCCTGCTCAGTCAGGAAGGAGGGTGTTCGGGGTGTCCCCAGAGGCAGCACCACTCTGACCCTGTGGTGCCCACAGCCCAGCTCCAGCCCTGGCTCCAGTTATCTCACATCTGCTGCAGCATCACCTCGCATCTGTTAAAATACTTTAAAAAGGCAGATGGATTTTTTTTTGTTTCTCATTGTTCATTGTAATCCAGTATCTCACCCCCAGAGCTTCTGATTCGTTTTGTAGCGAGACGTTTTTAATCCCTTAACACTACCACCACCTATAGTAAATTTGTTTAAATATAATGAAAAGCTTCATCCAGAGGCTTGGGAGTAACTTTCTGCTGGAATTCCAGTCTGTAAAATAACACATTTTCATCATGTGGCTAGAAAACAGGGAACAAAGGGAACAAGCACTGGGGCTGCTGTGTCCACAAGAGGTGCATCCTGCAGACAGCAGCACAGGGCAGCCAGGACACACTGGTTTATCTGTCCAGTGGACTAACTGGATTAATACTGAGGGGTAAGGAGCAGCCTGGACTCTGCAGGCTTAACTTGCTGGAGAAGCTTAATTCTTCACAGGAATTGCCCTGTGAAAGGAGAGAAGTATAAATCATGTTACTATGATCAGCCTACAACATAACATCCTTTTCCAATTAAGAAGCACTTTGCTGCATTCGCTGCCTGAGAAATCAGCACTGATAAAAGCTACTACAAAATTGAACACAAGTATCCACATTAAACCCCTGGCTTTCAAACCAACCTGGGGTGGTGGTGAGGAATATATCCAACTTCAGATGCCATCCACATTTTTTGCCACCCTCTATACATAATAATATACAATTAGAACAAAATTAGCTCCATCCTGCCTCCATAATGAATTAAGTATATTGTTTTATTGCCTCTTTTCCCTACATCCTAAATATCATATTGCAGATTTTTGCTACTAACATCTCTGCCTCATAACCAGCTGCCACTCCACTCCCAGAACTGGATGCAGTCTATGAATTCATAGACTGCATCATATTATCTATTATCATTTATCTAGATGGGGTATGTTAATACCCCAGTCTATTTTTACTATATATCGTAGAAATTATATTTACTACGTTAATTTTGCATCTATTTCATTTGGAATGACAGCATTTTAAACCCTCAAAGATCAGATATGCAGGTAAAAATGTCAACCAATATAAATGATTTTAAAAATAATATTCTGGAAGTAGCAAACTTTATATAAGATGCTATTTTAACAACAAAACTAAGGCAATTATTAGCCTTTTGAAGAGAAGGGATGTAAAAGTCATTGTTGCTTTATAGAAAAGCTTAATGAGGTTTTGTAGTGAGTACTGCTATTATTGTATTTTCTTATAACAAATGCTTGAAATAGCTTCCAGAAAACATTCAGGAGATATTTATTTCCCAACAATAGATGACTCTAACAAAGGAGATAAACACCTCTCGTGGTTCTCCTGCGTGTCTGAGCTTCAGCACTATGACCAAATGACAATAATGAATTGACTTTTCTATAGAAGAAAAGCAGCTTTCCAGATGTTGGAGATGAACGGGTGAAAAGGATGGAAAGGGTATTAGAAAAATTACTGGAAGAGGAATGAACTGAATATATTGAGTTGACGCACTCGTATAAAGTATTGCACACCCTGCTACCTAAAACTGCACGGCACAAAATGTTCATTTTTAACAAGCCATACCACATTATTTGTATTTATAGCTCCTATGGGTGAACTTGATAAATACCCTGAAAAATTAGCAATGTTCTGCCTTGACACATTAAAACCAAGTAATTCCAATTAGTGGTCTATGAAGCACATAAAATCCATGGATTTTATGGGAAAATGGCAAGATGAACACCACAGGGAAAAGGGAAACGGGAGTTTCTTTGCAGACAGGTGCAGACTGTGATGTCTGCAAGGGGAGCTCTACAAGCTCCGTGGTTTTGGGTTGTTCTTTTTTTTTTTGAGTGGGTTCCAAATCTGCTTAAATGAATTCTCCAGTCCCCAATGTTTTAAAATAATAACTTTTTAAAAACTTTCACTGTGATAATGTTTGTTTCCATAGAAACAGGTCTGAGAGTAGGAGCTGCTGTTAAAAGAATTAGAATTCTCTCCCACAAATGAAAGACTTAAAAACAATAATATATTAATACAGCTATTGTCAGAACGGATGTATTCTCATTTTGCAAAAGCAGAGCATGATGTTGCATCCACAGAACTTAACAGGACTATAACCTGTGATTGAAACAGAATTATCCTAAATCACTAAGATATTACAGAGTTAAAAAAACCTGATCAGAAGATTATTCTGTTAAATGGATCATTTTCTAATGAATTTTGAGACTAAATTTAGCAGGTGACTGCCAGACCAGGCCATTTTTAGAAATGTTACAATGAAGAATTATGAGCCAAAAATGTAAAAAATAGAGATTAAGGATTATTAGTATCTACAGAATTGATTCCTATTCCTGTTGCTTAATTTTTTGAGTGAATGACTTCATTAAAACCTGACTGGTTTATTCTCCTACAGCCAAGAACCCCATGAACTCCTCAGCACTGTGTCTACCTTTCCTCATCCCCCGTGGCTGGCCACAGGATCCCCTGGCTCCTCTCAAATACCCTGTCACTGCACAAGAACTTCTTCACTTTTTTCATCACTTGCACTACCTGTGTGAGGAATTATTGTCATTTCCATTCTACATATTTTCTGCTGCATTTTCTGCCTTAAATCACTACAGCTGGATGTAAAACTGAGGTATTTATGTTTGCCCCAAGTAATTAAACTCTGCTTGTGAGATGAGACTATTAAAGTGCCATTTATTGACAAACGAAGGACTTCTTTCCCATTCATTTTGGTGTTTGGTTGGTTGATTTTTTAACAGTGAGTTCATTGTATGAAATTCTCTACCCAAAGGTTAGTTTAACTGCATTAGTTTTCAGCACTTTCCTTACGGATGGCATGAAATTCTTTTGCTATTATATGGTTATTTCAAGTATCTGCTCCAATTTGTTCTCTGGAAGGTTGATTGCTAGGTACCAGTAACTATTGATTTCTGCAGAGATTCTGCTGTGTTTCTGGGACATCTATTAGAGAAAGGCCCTGCCTTTGATATTTCTCCCACTGATGATTCTCACTTAGTGCTAATCAAAACCACTAAGTGTTTTTCCTTCTCAAATTGCATGTAAATGACAGGACATGTTCTTAAAAACTACTGCCCACTGCCACCTTCAACGGGCAATTACTTAAATCTGGGGACATTTCAGGTCAAACAAGGAAAATGTTTGGAATAAAGTCTGGATAAAAAGTACCACAGACCAAAAAGTGGAATCACTGTCATCTAGAGCAAGGCCCACTAGCTTAATCCCAGGGGTTAGGAGAGAATATCAACTTAATAGCCTGACTGCAGTATGTATTTTTGCAGGAGAAAAGTGCAGTTTAAAGAAAATCTTGCCATGAACATGTGTATTTTCAAAACTGTGGGTGTGCTCAGCTTTTCTCCTTCTGTTAGAAGTGTGCTGCAAGGTATTCACAGTTCCATATCACTTTTGTCTCCTGGCACACACATGAGCACAGAACAGTTGGCTGAAATACATTTTTCTCCTCTTCCCCCCCCCCCGTGTTAAGTTCCCTTATTTATGTGGTTTTTTTGCTTCTGCTTGCCACAGTTAAGCCACTGACC
This sequence comes from Corythornis vintsioides, assembly GCA_025447755.1. Classification (NCBI taxonomy): domain Eukaryota; kingdom Metazoa; phylum Chordata; class Aves; order Coraciiformes; family Alcedinidae; genus Corythornis; species Corythornis vintsioides. The sequence goes on along the minus strand of JAOEGS010016588.1, from coordinate 36,218 downwards.
CATATCAGGCAGTTCTAAACCTCTCCCATCTCACCACTTCAGTGATGTGACTTCAACCACTATTTATTTATCAGCTACTCATGGAAACTCAACTTCTCCCAACCAGTTTCACTCAACCACTACTCATTCCTCTGTCTGCTTCACACTGCTGCATCTTCAGTTAGGGAGACAAATTTTATCCTGTCTCCAGCCCTTCCTATAGCTTCCTTACATTCAAGTCCCAGACCCTTCACCATCCATCCCAAATCAGGGCTCTACGAGGATGGAATTGTCCTCAGTGGCACCACACATCCTTCTGGTTATGGCTAACTATGTTAAAGCTTGTTATCATCTCAGTGTGCTCCAATCAGGATTGATTCAAATAAGCCAGCCAGCCAGCAATGGAATTTCCATTTTAGCAGCCTGTTAAGTGTCACACGTATGGGATAAAAGCACCTTCAGCGTTGCTTTTTTTGAAGCATTCCACAAGAACATTAATTTTTTCCCCCCATACCTTATACAGCTATAACAGGAGCACGATTATATTTCATGAAGAGTTTCCTCTGTGTGTTTTTCCTCCCCTTAGATACAGCAGCAGCACAGCAACACACTAGATGACAGCACAAAGAGACAGCCATACACAGACCATACTGTTTGCACTGCTGCAAGCCCCACGCTCAGACACAAGCTGCATGTTTCCTAGCAATGCACAGGAGCAGCACTGGAGCATTTCTGCAAGCAACACAGCTCAGGACTGCCACAGCCAAGCCCTGCAGGGGCTGCCCGGATGAGAGGCAGTGCACAGTGATCACCAGAGTGCACAGTGATCACCAGAGAGTGCACAGTGATCACCACAGCTCACCACAGCGCACAGTGATCACCAGAGAGCAGAGCATGGCCCATTGCTGTATGCACATGGAAGACACCAACGCCTGCAGGGTGGACATGTAGCTCAGTGTAGGAGAGACACAACAGACTCCAGGGATGTAAGGAAGTCCTCATCTCAAAGGCTGATGGCATTCTGGGAGTCTGTGATTCAATATACACGCTCGCACACTCAAAGCAGCTGAGAATCAGAATGAAAGCCTTTCTTTAAAATAAATATAGCACACTGATTGTGATTTCTTGGGTTTTTGGGTGGACAACAGGGGGAATTTTACTTGAATTTAAAAGATATATTGTCTATTGTTAATATTTCCAATGGATTTAAGGAAGAAAATGAACGAGTTCCCTCTATAAAAGTTCCCTTCCCTCCCCAACTCTGGGGATGGATTGTTCACCAAATCAATTGGAAGGAAAGTCTTCTAGGAAAGACAGCTCATCTCAGGAACATCTGCCTTACACGTAGTGCTCCATTTTCCATTTGGCTTTTTGAGATCCAGATCATTTTCCCATTTGTTTTATAATTAAGAGATGAATTGTAGAGACTCTACTTTCCACAGCGCTGCCCACTGGCACGTCGGAGACGGGATCTGAGAAGGTGATCCTCACTCCCCTCCGGGCTTGGAGCCGTTCTGGCTTTAGCTCCCCCGCCAGCCTGCGGTGCACGGAGCCGGGGGTGCTGAGCAGAGCACAGGGGGAGGGCAGAGGGCTGCAGGACTGCTGGCTGCAGGGCAATATGCAACACGGGTGTTGGATATTGGCCCCGGGGCAGGGACTGCTTTGCATGCCATGCTACAGCACATGAACACAGAATCATCTTGACAACACAGAGCGGAATTGAAGGGACTCACATAATTGCCTGCGAGAAGGTACAGGAGCACTTCCAAATGCTGTGCCCTGTAAATAAAACACATTTTTTTTTGGAGCAAAGGATGTCAGATTAACAGTAGCAGCAAATGAAAAAAATGGCGAGATGTGAAGAAAATGAAGGCAGTGAAACAAAATAGAGACTGTTCAGATAGAGAGCTTGTTATTACTGAAGAACTGCAGTTCCTATTTTCAGATAAACACAAATTATGGTGGAGAACATTCTGTGAGTAATCCACCCATCAGCCGACACAATGAACCAAAAAGAGAAAACGTGAGAGAAAGGAGACAGAATAAAAGAGTATCAGCATAAGACAGGCGTGCTCACACTTGTCAGAAATTAAATCTGATGGAGAGGACAATGTACAGAGTATGTATTAAAATGAACTCCTCTGCAAACAGGAGACTCAGACCAGTGCCTGAGCTGGTACTGTCACTGTTTGAAGGCAATGTGCATCTCAAACAGGTGGGAAGGAGAGTGAGCTGGGTACAGTTTGGTTCCTGCAACCTCCTCCTCACCTTCTCCCCAAGACTCTTCCACGGGTCCTCACTGGTCAGGTTGGCAACAGCTGGTAGGAAGCAGCTTTATGAACCCCAATCAATACACACAGTGTGCTCTTCCCACAGAGAGCTTCACCTTTTCTGCTATGCCAGCAATTACCACCACATGCCTCTGAAACACCAACTGGGCACTAAAGGGAACAGGAATCACATCCAAACGAGCCGTTCTGGTTGGCATCTGCAGGCCAGCCTCTGCCTGATGTGACCCCCTATCCCCACTGCCCCTGCCCTCCCCTGCTCCCCCAGACTATCCCAAACCCAGAAGAACAAGCTAGTGACAGCCAGAGAAGAGGAGGATGACTAGGTAAAGGGAAACTAGTGTACAACATCTGGAGAGCAGAACAATCAACATCATCTCATTCTGACCTGAGGCTTCTGTTTGATTTCTCCCGGTCCCCATTGTTCCCCCACTGCCACTGCAGGGATGCCTGACTGCCCACATTCCTCCACGAGTGGGGATTTTATGCTTCTGACAAGCAGATCTGCTGTTGTGCTGTTTACATCCTTCAGTCATTTATAACTGCTTCTCACTTCGCTTTCAGGAATGCAATCAGAACATTACAAAACTCAGTTCTTTTTGAAAACACTATCAATTTTTAATCTTAGCAAGGTGAGAGGCTGACACTGCTTCCCTCAGAAGTCTCAGTTAAGTATTCACTGGAAGCTCCAGTGAACTCTGCAATGGAATCTGGCATTTAGTCCCCACAGCTGTTTTTATTTCTCACATCCTCACACCCAACAAAACCAGTTACTGTCAATTTTTCAAAGTAATGACCACAAACACTGGCCAGCCTAAATATTTGTGACTGTAATTCTAGTACAACAGCAGCAGCGAAGCCCAGATGAAAAGGGTTCATAACGAAATCAATTCAAGGAAGCAAAACATCCCAGTATATATTTGTTTGCTGTTTGAATGAAGCCTTTCAGTGAAAACACTTGAGCAATTGCACGTTTCCTACCCGTCTGAGCTGTGAAGTTATGAGTGCACCTGTTATTAGCTGCACACAGCCACTGCAGCCTCACCCTGAGCAACCTGCAAGTCCCACGCTGCTGCTCCCAGTGCTGCAGAGGCTGCCTGGACCTGCTGCTTTTCCAGTGACACGTCACTGCCGGATGGTTCTAAATAACAGTAAAATGTCTAGACCATTTCTAGCTGTGTAGAAACCATCCATCCTTCAGGCTCCCTCTGACAAGACGAAGAATTGATCATCTGAACACAGAGAGGTGGGAGTTTGATACTTTGGAAGAAGAACCATGTGAATAAATATAAATGAAAAACTGTGGTGCAAATAGCAGTCTGAAAGAGGAAGGCCAAAGCTTTAAAGCAAAACTCAAGCAGAACAAGGGCTCTTTTTCTTTGTAGAAAGATGGGATTAGAAAATGCTAAAAAACCCCAAGCAAACAAAAAAATCCACTACTTCTCACAAGCAATTGTTTACAACTTAATCTTTTATAGCATTATCCAACTTTAATAACAGCCAACATCCAGCCTTTACAATCCCTCTGATGAAAAACTGCTTATCATTTGTGTCTTTTTCCTTTATTACATTTCAGATTGCAATGTGTTTTACCTTAAACACAGAAGAAATAAATATTTTGTTCCTGCGGTGGCCTGAAATGCCACAAGACCTTCATACAGCTCCACAATATTTAAAGCTGTGTGCGACTGGAGATGATGGCACAGCAATCACACATTGCTTTTCTTTTATTTTGAAAGCTGTGCCAGGCTTGAACAAAATCTCTATAAGAAAACAGCCTCAAGAGCAAATGCGCCCCGTGGTCTATAGATACATTAATATAAATATGTTCCTCCTCCAAATATCATCCATACTCAAGCTATAACTCAGTAAGGAAGACATATTTCCATCCTAAAGTTATCTGTAAATATTTTACTAGCAGTCTCTTGGCACATTTTCAACTCTGAATCAACATTTACATGCACTTTTCAGCAATCTGCTTCCACACAAGTGAAAGATCTTAAAATACACGTTCCCATCACAACTTGGCTCGCTACCTCCCGAGGCTGAGCTGCAGCTTCCAGATACAGCCAGACACATCAGCAGCAGCCTGAGCACCTACAGTCCTCCTGCCAACTGCACCTCTTCAGATGCCTGCCACAGCTGCTCTGGAGAGTTAAACCATCAATCCAAGGCTAGTGGTTATGTGAGGAAGATTTTGCTGCTAAGGCCTCTGTTAGATTGTAGCACCTTGAAACAGAAGTCTTCTCTTTTCAGAATGCTGATTTAGCTTCTTCTCAAAAACAAATTATCATATAAATAAAACACACACCATACAAGAAAAGGGACGTGATTCTGGATGCATCACACTTTGATTTTTAATTTACAGGCAGTGTGACAAGCTCTCAGAATTTAATTTCAAACCACCTGTCTTAATTTCTCAGCTCCCGAAGACTGTTTTTTCCTGTCTATTCATTTCCTTTCCAGAGAAAATCTTTTTTGTTTCCAAAATAGGCAGATTAAAGTGTCATCCCCGTTGAACCTTACAAATAATAGTAATAATTTAAAAAACCCCAGCAGGCAAGTTAAAGCCACAAAAAAGATGACGCTTCCCATCTCTAAAACACACTCCGATTGATGTGCTCATGCTTTGATCCACTTTTTTCAGCATCTGAGCTGCTGCACTGATGCAATAAAATATGATTCTTTGTGGAACAGATGGTCAATCATGGAACTTTGCTACTACATTAAGCTTTGCCAGCTGGTTTTGTGTTTGTTTCCATTTGGCTTTATAGACATGCATCTCAAAGAGTCAACTTGATTGAGGCTCACCTGAGCAACAGAATGTCCCCTTCTGTGGCATGTCCAGACGGAGGGGAGCGGTGACTGGGGTCTGCATGGGGACCAGTGCTGCTCAGGGGCAAAGACAGGGGAATCTCCTGCACCTTCTGCCAGCTCAGATGATCCTTTCCCTCCACGGGACAGGCATGGAGCTGTCGGAGCAGGCCCAGAGGCACAAGAATGAGCAGGAGGTTGGAGCAGCTCTGCTATGAGCTGGGGTTGTTCAGCCTGCAGAAGGCTTTGGGGAGACCTCACAGTTGCCTTTTAGTATTAAAGGAGGTCTTTAAGAAAGATGGAAACAATATTTTTAGCAGGGCCTGTTGTGACAGGACAAAGGTTAATAATGGCTTTAAATTAAAAGAGGAAGATTTAGACTGGATCTAAGGAAGAATTTGATATGATACTTTCTTCTGTGGTGAAGGCTGGCACACCTTCCAAAACACTCTGCCTATTCCATTTAGTCCTGTGCCTGCCTCAAAATTAATCTAGGAATAATCAGCTGAACACTATTTTTTCCAGCCTCTTGTACCAAGTGCTTTCAAAACAACTGAATGCCTTGTAACTACATTAAACCCTCCCAGAGCAGCTCAGTCCCTTGCTTTTGTTCCTCATCAGATGCTCTGGCACCTTGTTAATGCACATTTCCCCAAGAATACAATGCTGCGTGCCAAACACAAATGGTGTGTGGCATAACAACACCTAATTTGGTTCCAAACATTTCTTCCTTCCCACACTCTGAAACTGAACTAATATTTTCATGCAGTCCCAATGTGGAAAAGTATTTTTATCACTCGACGCATTAAAATTCATTACTATAATTAGATTTCCTGGTAGTGCATACACCATAACAAATTCCACCTTTTTACTGAATGGACAGTAGACTAGGAGGAAAAAAATAGATGTACCTATTTTCCTAAGTAGCTTCATCAACGAGGCAGAAACCATTAGAAGTTTCACATAACAGTACTAAAGGGGTATTTGTTATCCCATCAAAGAACTTGTTCCTCTGAGCACTTCTTGTCATAGTGCACATCTCATTAAAAGGAGAGTTGATTATAAACAAACACAGAAATTATGACTGGCAAAGCTATTTTAAAAGCTGCCAAGGTGTGCACAAGGAAAGCTGATGTCACAGATAGAAATCAGCTCGTCCTTTACAGACCATCCACTGCCCAGAGCTCCCAGCAGAGACCCCACACAACCACACCATCAGCTTGCAGGACAAGAGGCAGTTCTAGGTACACCTTCAGGAACCCGTGTCTTTGTGACCACGAGTGAAACTTCTCCTTGTGCTCAGGTACCCAAGACTATGACACAGGAACTAACCTGCAACACTTCAACGTTAATTTTTATTCTCTACCTGACCTGAAAATTCAAGAAAAAAGGAAAATTCTGCATAGCAAGATCTACCTTTCAAAGCTAAGAAGGGAGTAAGTTGCTTAAAGTCTGCAAACCCTCCAGTCTGCAGCATGCCAGTGGAGCTCCATCCTGTGGTGAAGCAAAGGGGCACTCAGAGGAAAACCTGAATCACCCACAAAGTAAATGTTTCCTCCTAGGTGGAGGTAACTCCAACGACCTGAGCGCCAGCCAGCGTTCACTGCAGGAAGCAGGAGAAGCACAAGAGATGCCAACAGAAGACAAGGTGCTGGGGATCAGTGAAGAAACCTCATCCAAACACAACTCACAACGTATCTGCAGTTGGAGGGCAGATCCAGCAGCTGCAAAGCTGTCTGAAAAGGGAAAATCACTTCAGTCTCTGGCCCTGCAGCAACCACACCAGTCAAACTGGAAATGAAGAGTGAGGCTCTGGGGACTGTAGCTCCGAATGGCACCAGTTCCCTGTTCTCTTGTGCTTTACCAACACAGGTGAGGCCAGCAGGGTCCTGCCTGTGCTGGGAGGGAAGCTGGTTAGTGCCCTGGCCAGGGGGAAGGTTCACCTGCTGACTGGCAGTGCTGGCTCACCCCTTCCACACACACTTCACATCTCATTCCAAAAGCTCTGTGTCTAGCTGAGCTACTAGTTAAAGTGTGCCAAAGCCAATTAGTGAGTAAAGATGCTGCCATAGCAACTGCATCTCATTTTCCAATTAGTAATAATTGCTGAAACACCTGCCATAAAACATAAATACTTTTGTATTGGGGGGTCTCTGAAACAAACTTTAAAGCCACGTTGTTTGTTTTTTGTATTTGACCTTTCTGATGATAAGGGAAGGGCCAGTTCTCTACTGCCTGCTAGCAAATGTCATACAAAGAAAGTATTATTTCTTTGTAATAAACAAAGAATGTGTCCTGAAGTCTTCAGTAATTATCTATGCTGTGCTTAGAGATTTCCAGGCAAGAAAAATTCCAGATGGCAGTCATCTGCCAATGAAGAGTGATGCAGTGAATGCAATATTGAATGGCACCTGTGAGCCACTGCTGACTGTAGAGCAAGGGGGCCAGTGCACTGGAAACACAACCATAACACACAGATGCTGTAAATAATCTTTCAAGCACATGTTAAGGGCAACATGTACTCCTTGGGGAAGGAAGAGAAAAGCAGTTGGGGTATTACTGCTTCCCATGCAGAAACTGTGCTCAGCCTGGGTGTTTGAGGTTGCTGCTACAGCAGTCAAGTGCAGGAAAAACTAATCATGTTTTACACTCTATTTTTGCAAATAACCTAATTAACTTTTTACAAAAGTGTCCTCTAAGTTACATACTAGTGTATGTGGTTCAGAGTTTCAATAAGGTGTTACCTTCAGTAATTTATGTAAAATCATGCTCCTTGCCCAGCTCTTATTCCTGAACTCCAAAGGGACATCTTTGCATAGAGGAACTTACCTAAAAATTACTATTTCATTAAGCAGTTCACTTTCACTTCACCTTTGAAAGGTGCTATCACAGGGACAAACACATTTTGAGGGAGCAGAGCCTGTGGTAAAGGCTCTTGCAGCATTATTAATTACACCACACTCTGGATGCTTAAAATTAAGATACTCTTCCTTTTTATGGGTTTAAACCCATGCCAGGAGAACTCCTTCAGCTCATTTTATCTGCTAGCTTTTAAAGTAATTGTATTTATGAGATTATTTTTTGTCAGAGAAGAACAGGAAAGTTTTCAGTCCTTTCTGAAGGGAGATGCCCAGGCTGGTGAGAGGAGGGAGGCTGCAACTGCCTCACCAAAGGACAGAGCTCCAAAGAAGGGGAAGGAGCAGAGTTAAGATCTGTATTGTGAACCAAGATTTAATCCATCCCAGGGCAAGTTTTATCAAAGAAACTAAAGGAAAGGGAAAAGAAAAAAAAGACTGCTTGATCATAGATTAGCTAAATGAATAAAAACCAACCCAAAAGCAAAAATCCATCCGAATGACCTTTACAGGTAGAGCACTAACCATCAGAAGGAAGAATACTCTGTTGTTTCAGTGCAATAATGAACTGCCTGCAATCAAAGGACTCTGTTCCAAGACTCTTTGAAAATCACAGTGGCATATTTGTAATATGCATTTGCTGATAACAAGACATTGCAAATTGTTGTTTTGGTTTGTTTGGGTTTGGGTTTTTTTGATGGAAAGGTTAAAAAAAAAAAGGAAGAGCCTTCTAAAGCATCTAAAATAATCGATTTTCAGTAAGAACATCTCTTTTTTTCTTACATCCCTCCCAGAGACAGTAATCTGAAATGAGATGGACACCACATCACATCGAATGCACAGATACAACTATCACCACAATTATCTCAATGATGGTGGGAGTTCACTGCACAAAGACATTTCCTCCACTGGTAACTGCTTTCCAGGACAGAGCAAATAGAGTTTACAGGCTGATGCAGACTGTTGTGGGCATAAAGTGGTTATTTAGACAAAACATTTCAATCAGTCTGTCATAGAGGCAGCTCCATTTTCTATTTCCATCTGATGATATTTTTACCTGTAATTGATGGTAAATTATTTGTGAAGCTAGAACTAGTTTTCCAAATGGTAACTTTGAGGACAATTTTCCTCAGCTTTTATTCTATATTAGACATAAACTGACAGCAAGTACAGTGGGGAATGTTCTGTTCCCAACAAATTGAACTCGTCCGTGCAAGACATCATCACAGCCCCAGTGTGGAGCACAGAGCTGCTGGTGAAGAGCAGCCACTGGGAGAAGGGAGTGATCCAGTGTCTGCTGAACAGCCCATGGGATGCTGCACGTCCTCACAACAGCACAGTGCAGCTGCATGCTGCTGAGGAGACTGGGTGCTCTGGGAGCTGCAGCACCAACTCTGTGGGAAGGCAGAGCACTTCAGACCTCATTCCTGCACAGGACACCCTCTGGTGAGCACAGAGGTGAAGGTGATGAGAAGCCTTCAGCTCCAGTGTGCTGACCACACCGGGCCCAGCCCAGCCAGACTCCATCCCTCTGTTCCCCAGCAAAAACCATCCAGCTCCAACCTCCACAACACCCCTGGCACCAGCAAGGATTCAAGCCTATGGAGGCACTTCCAAAAATAAAGTCTTTTGTAGTTTTAAGGATGGATCTCTCAGGATCTCCCACAAATTGATTGAAGTAATAGAATATTCAAAACAATCACTTTTTTTTCCCCCCTCAGAGTTTAGTTTTTCTTTAGAATGAGACTGTAAGGGATTAGCTCCCTTCTGCATCACAACAAATGTGTTTTAACATTATTGAACTGCTTGTCTATTGTATAAACATGGTATTACTAGATGGTAAGATAATAACCAAAGCTACAGTAAGCAGAGAATAGCAAAGCACTGAGGATTCCCATCTACAAACAGGATAAAAAAGAAGCACTGTAGAAAGTGGCCTTATTCACAATGTCATATAAAACACTCCATCTCATTTAAATGCTGTATTTTGTATTTTGCAGAAAAACATGTGTTCAACCTCTTGCCTTCCTCCTCAGCCTGTGCTGAGCTGGGAATTTCTGCATCCCACCAGAGGGGCCAAGCCCCCTCTGAATGCTGGTGCTGTGCAGCTCAGGGACACGACCTGAGCCACTCCAATCTCAGTGTTCACGAAAGGATTAGACTAATTTGGTTTTAAATCTCAGTACCGTTGTAGAAGAAGAATCAACACCACGTTCAACAATCTACCCATTAACCTCCCATTTTCAGGGAGGTGAGCTGATGGCTTCACCACTGATACTGAGGAAAACCATGCAGCATCTCCCTGCAGTACTGATGATTACAGGCATTTCCCCACTCTCTTACAACTACTGATTACAGTTAGCTTTTTTTTTTTCCCAACTGAAAGTGACAGGCAGGAAAAACTTCTTGATAAAAAGCAGCATAATTGGAATCAAGTAACCTGGACAGCATTTTTCCAAGTGAGTTGCCAGCACAGCAGCAAAAATACTACGAAGAAGACTGCAGGCACAAGCCATCAGCCTGTGCTGGAAGCAGTTGAGACATAACTGTCCTGCAATCCTATTTAGCTAAGAAATCCCCATCGAATGCTTTCTCATGCTCTGGAAAAGCAGCAGCGCTGGCACTCGAGCTGCTGTAAAACTCTCTGCCACACTCTGCAGGTCACAAGGCGTCACTCCACCGCGGCGTGCTCGGTGAGCGGGGAAACACATCTCGCCCAGGGCAGGGGCAAGGTGAGCAAAGGCACCTGGGGACAACAGGGAACGCACGGAAATCCCGAAAATGCAAACAAGTTCAGCGGGTACAACTCAAGGGGTTGTTCGTCAAAGACCATGCGTTGTGCTGCACAGGAATGCAGAGTTTTCAGTGTCTCCCCCAAGCGTTATTTCAGAGCTGGGTGGGAACCAGCAGGTAAAACCCCTCCACACACACCACTCCTCCCAGGAACAAAACCCTGGCCATGACGAATCATTTACCATCTCAGAGATTAGGTTATTGTGAGAATATCTTGGAGGCTGGTTAGAAAAATGATGGATAAAATGGCAAGTTTGATTCAAGCTCCAATGTTGGGATAGCTACTACTGCATTTCACAATCAAGATAGATGACTGGATGAAGAAGTACTGAAAAACATGCAAGAGGGCTTTATAAGAAAGCAGCCAAATATTAATGTTGAAAAAACAAAATCTAAAGCCTGCTGAATTACTTGAAAGAACACTTATCATTATGGAAACAAGATAAATCTAAATAATAAAGACATATTAAAATGCAGTAAAGCTGTCTTGTTTAATTCCTTCTCCAACACTGACAGTTTTATGATGCATACTGAATCAAAATATGGTGGGGTGTTTTTTTTAATTTAAATTATTGGGTTATTTGATTTGAAACAACAGATCACATTCAAATCTTGTCATAATATTTCTTCTTCCCTCCAAGTCCATCATGCCTACGTTTGTGAAAATATACGCAATGCAAACATTTCTTTTCCAAAGGAAAGAAGAACATGATTGCTAAAGTTTGGGGAGCAACTGAAGTAAATACTTTTATAGGAGCTTTCCTGGATATGGTATTAATTATGCATGATGCAGCTACCCTGGTTAGACACATTAGTCAAGCTGGCAGTTGTTTAAGTAGGGATGAGCTAACCAACGTGGTGATCAGATCTCTTCATAAACATGACTTTTGTCTGGTTTGGGTTTTTGTTCCTGCTTCAGCCAGCTTTCAGTATCAGCTTCTGATGCTGAACTCCTGCAGGGCAAGACTGGCACAGCAGAGCACCTGCAGCACCTTCCCCAGTTCAGCTGCTCTGCCCCACGGCCACCCTCAGAAGCTGAGGGAAATTCCTGCTTACCTGCCTGTGCCGGGTCCACACCACCACAGCTCCACCCTCTACTTTGCAAACTTTATGGTGTCTTTACACACACTGACCTCTAGGCATGGAAAAATAACTGCAATATTGCTTGAATATAGTTCATTTGTACTAAATTTTCAAGTTTGGTGAAGGAAAAAAAGCAAAACTAAGGAGCAATGCCTTATTTTGATAATCTAACAGCCCAGAGCACTGGGTGTGTGATTTAGCACTGCCATAGTTACATAAGCACACATATGAACACACGTCCAGTTCCAAACCCCCACCCTCTGGGGATCTCTGCCCCAGTTTTCCTGGTAGCCTGCAGCACATGCCAAATCTGAAATGGAAATATTTCCCTAATCAGCTAAATCTGGGTCAGAATGTCACCTCAGTTTAGGTGAAGTCACCCCCCTCACCATCTCCAGAATAACAAATACTCATGCAGCAGGGGCACACCTCCCATACCCACCACCCTGGCACTGATGGCACCTCTGCCTGCTGGGGCACGGGGGGATCTGCTGCTCACCCCAGGGAAAGGCCAGGATAGAACTGGGCTCTGGTGCTCTCCTGTTCCACCAAGGAGCCTCCTCCTGGGATGCAAGGATGCACAATCCACCACACCCACAGTGCTGGTAGCAAACACCCAGCTCCACACTGATTCCAGCAGAGAGAAAAACAGCACTGCAGCCAGAAGAGCTTCAAAGTAGCAGGACACAAAAGAAAGTTCATTTTTCTAAAGCACACTCACCTAGCATTGTTGGTAGTGTTTTTGAGAATACATTTGTGGTGTTTGGCAGAGCTACTGAATTGTGTGAAACCAAGAGTTGAAGAATAAACAGAGCAAAATATGGCAATACAAAATGTACTTAACATGGTGAAATGAAAAATGATACTCTTACAAGTACCATTTCTATAAAGATTCCAAACCATCAATTTTACATAGGAAAATGAACAAAGCAGCTGCATAAGCAAGGCAATTACTTATTTCTCCTTGTACTAAATGCAGAAAAAAAAGGAATTAAGCAGAAACATTGTTTTTGCACTGCAAACATAAAAACCTGAAGTTTCTTATATGAAAATACTTTAAGCCTTTGTTCTCCCTTAGTTATTCTTTAATTGTTCTACTCTGACTTTTCATCTGAATATTTAAATGTAAATGAGAAAGAGGATCATAGGTCTCCCACCAAGGGGCCTCAGATGGAGATACACAGGTGGAACTTTGACTGGGATAAAATCCATTGCATTTCATTTGAAAGCTGAATAGATGTAAAGAAAAAAACAGATCCTCTGAGAAGTATTGCAGGGCACCTGTGTCAAGCAGGGTAGGAAATACAACTGTATCACCCAGCTGTGCTAGGCAGAATCATAAACCAATCTGAGATTCCATCTCTAAGTTTCATCTGTTAGCATGTGTCTTGTATTTCAGGGAATAACCTAATACAATACAAGTAATTTAGAGGTAATTAGCTGTAAAAGCCTTTGAATGGATTATCACTTCAACAAAGAAATCAAGTTATTATCTATATTCAGATACATTCAGGGACCTTTTCACCACAGACCAATATTCCTACTATGCATTTTAGGAGGTACACTGCATTTTAAAACCTCTCCATGTATTTCAGCCTTAGAACACTCATCTGAGTTTTATCATTATATAAAAATTATCATTTTTACTTGTTTTTACAGACTGACAATGTTTTGGGAAAAATGTTAAGATTTGGAATGTGTGTCTATCCAGGAGGTCAAGATGTTGCTGGTCTTCAACTGGACTGAGGTGATGGTGGAGGCCAAGTCCAAAGCCCTCCCCAGAAGCACCAAGCCCTGGCAATGACATTTGTTGGTGAATAAAACTCAGCCTTTCTCAGGTTTACACACTTTTTCTCCTAAACCAAGCAGGAATCATCCTGGACAGTGTAAACACCCAGTCTGTGTGCACATCTCCTCGTGCCCATTGTGTTAGTATTGAGAATAAATAATGCTTGTGATAAATATCACAGTACCTGAGCAGTGTGTGTGTGTGCAGCCCTGCTGCAGCCCCTCACAGTCCCTTGTGAGGATAGCTACCTGCACCCTGCCACACACTGACCCTGCAGCCCCAGGAGACTGGAGCAGCCAGGCTGCTATGCAGATCTCACTAACACCATTACTCACACTCCAGGCTGAACAAAAGCTGTAATGATGTGATACTGAAACTCCAAAGTGGAAAAGATAAATGACATTTACTCAGCAACACCACAGCTTCTGTATATTTAATGATGCACATTAGAGAGCCCGACAACATCTGCCAAAGAAGTGATGTATTAAGCAGAAAATTGGTCAAGTTAATAATACTAAGGGTTTGTAATTTAACCTCTGAAATTTAACTGTTACTGGAAGGCATTTATATACAAATACACACACCTAGATCCAACTGGGCTCATACATAACATTAGTGCTTGTCAGGGCACCTAAAATGTGCAGCACATTTCTGTGTGTCTATGACAAGGAACAGCTCACACCAGGACTGACATTTCTATTCACACATGACAGGAATTACCTGCAAACATCCCTGGGTAATTCTGCCTCACATTATATGTGCATGTACCTGCTCTAGAATACAAATACATGTATGCAGGGATTATAAATGAAAAAAGATCTATTCAAAGACAGAGGTATTTGTCTTGGTGCTGATTTGATTTCCCCTTGAGAGGGGAATTACTTGTCCTTTATCTGTCAGCAGCCAGAGGAGGAGAAAGAGAGACCCAGAGATTATTTCCCTCATCAAGATCCCTTATTTACTACTTTACAGCTCTTTTTTATACCCTTTTAACTTCATGGTAATTGGACAAGAAGTCAGGCCCCCCCTGGGGTGACTGGCTGGGCTGCCACAGCACCCAGAGTCACAGCAGCTTTCTGCTGCCCTACAAACAAATGCCAGCAAGGCCAACACTTAGTGAGACTCTGCACTTTCCCACCGGAAGGAAAATTCACTGCTGCAGCATTTTAACACCCAGAATTACTGATCTCTTCAACGTGCACCTTCCACCATTTGTGAAGCTTTTCCTCTCACAAAGAGGAATGCCTGTCAAAGCTGGGAAAACACCTGGATTTTCCCATTGAAATATGGAGGACATGGAGCAAATACCTATGGCTCTCCAGAGCAAAACGTTACCACACTGTTCACCAACAACAAGCTGGTGAGGAAAAGGTGAAAAAAAAGGAAAACCAGCTGTGGGTGTTTGAGTGGCAGGTCAGACATGGGAAGGGTGTTAAAAGACAAGGCAACCTCTGGCCAGTCTGCACGTTGATACCAACAGAAGCCAATCCCTCAGGCTGGAAAACAAGAGACAGCATTCTGCAACTGCAACACAAAATGAGTAACAAGGGCTTCAAAAAGCTCTTTTTCAATAGAGTTTTGTGCATTCACTTCATGTAACAAAGAAAAATAAATTCTGCCTTAGCAGAGCACAGTGCTCAGACTGATTCTTCTACTTCATGCAAGTAATATATGAATATATTACTCTTTTGTTTCTTCTGCCTCATAAATGACTCAACATTTGTTTGGTAATAGCACTGGATTTTCAAGTCATCTAACTTCTGAAATTTCACAAGTATTTCCTTTTAAAGTAAGCAGTAGAAAAATAGGCTGATCATCCTCAAGAGGAAGGCAGGAGGGGAGGGAGAGGAGCGGATGCAATTGAGGGTATAAGCAGGACTGGCTGCTACCCAAGAACTCTACCAGCTGAACCACTGAATTAATTGTTGGCCTGAATTCTCATTATATATTGCTGCAAAATTATACTGCCCAATTAGGTTGGTAATCTAATATTCTAACTACACCTTAGATTTTTTTTGTACGGTGCCCAGCAGTGAATTCCAAGAACTAATTAGGTAGTTAATTTCAATCCTTGTTTGTAGTTGTAACTTTTAATGCAAGTTTTTGTTGTTCACCTGCTGTCACAACTCCAAGTCCTTTTAATTCCTCCCTCCCCTACAATCTGATTTTATTATATTCTTTTACTTGTTATTTGAAAGCAGGAGAATTTTTCCATGTATATATTTTTTTTTCCCTTTTTCTGCATATATAAGTATTGAAGCTTATTAAGAATAATAAAAAAAAGGTGAAAATAGGATTTCTTAATATTCTTTTAAAAGAGATATTAGCCTCAAGTATTGCTGCATAAAAGCTACTCAAAATAAATGCTGACCGTTTGCTTTTATGGAAATGTCTGTGGAAAATATAATTAATAATAGAGCAGTTCTTCACTACCTTTCTTTTACTATTTCTGAAGGTTTTACTCAAGAGATTATTTTTTCCCCTTCCTTTGTCAGGTAATTTTGACTCCTCTGTGGGTTCCAAATCTATTTATTTCAAGGTACTTACTAATGTCCTTCTGAAAACAGCTGAACAGTGACAGAAAACAGTTGCTGTGGCAGTGTATTTCCCTGTTCCAGCACAAGCTGAATTGAAGTGCATTGACTTTTCCCTGCACCAGAAATTGTTTTTCTACTGCTACACACAAATTACCTCCCAGAAAAGCCAGCCACTGCATTTCAGGCCGTCCAGAAAAATGCCCCCAGTCAATAAAAAGTCACAGCACACTCAGCCATGGAAATGGAGACGGAAAAGGAATGCAAGTGGGAGCTATTTTTGGTATTTTCCCCACTAATTCCCAGTATTTACATGGAGACATCATTAAAAGGATGCCAGTTTGAGAGTCCCTCACAGTCTAGACTGCTTCACAGGCCTTCAAAGAACAAGAAATGATTCAAATTAATTTCTGGTGCTTTCATCTGGTTGTTCCCACATGACCCAGAGGCATTCCCTGCTGTCAGACAGCTCCTGGGAGTGGTTCCAGTTCACTGCCAAGGGGCACTCCTGGTTTCCACACCAGCCAATGGCACTGGCAGGCAGCACAGACACCCTGCCCCACACCACGCACAGCAGCTCTCTCCAGGACAGTCCCCACGCTGGAGATGCCCTCTGTCAGCACCTCTTTCTGGGTTTATGTGTCGTGGTATTTTACCTGCACTGCCCAGGTGTAGGATGTGAATCTGGTTTACAGCAGGATGGCAAACACAGACTGCTTGCTGACTTGCTCTGCCCTCATTATTTGCTGCAGCTGGCAAGATCCCTGCCTTGGTCCCAGCAGAATACTGTGGCAAAAGTTCTGGGAGTCGTAGTAATTAGACACAGTCTGACAAGAGCAAAAGATGCATTAAAAAAAATTAGAAAATCTTTATCTCTTAGGGGAAAAAAAAATCCCCAAACCAAACTGCAACAAAACTCTCTGCATCTGGGAGCTAGCTGGTTATCCCCGCAGACACTGACTGGAATATTCCCTTAGCACACTTCTGGAAAGAAGCTTGGGGTTGGCTGCAGAAGAGGAACAGAAAAACTTCAGTGCCAGACAGGGGCATGGATCTGAAAATGAAATTTACCACTTCACCACAGCTAGTCAATTCTCTTCAAAATAAGAAATGATAATTCAGACCCTACAGTGGTTACAGGGAGTATTCAATAAACAGAGAAGCTGGCTTAAGTAAATGTGTGTGTTTAATTGACCATTCAGGACTCAGAAAACCTCATTTCTCTCAGCTGCTTCCTCTGAGTGAGCCCTGTGAGCTCAGACAGCCTCGTCTGTAAATGCAAAGAGTTTTCTTTAATTATTAGATTGCAGGTTTAGACATATGTGAAAGTCAACAGGCTTGATTAAAGTGCTTTGATTTAGTTTTCACATCCTCATTACTAGATTAATAATGCTCTTTACAACTGATCTAACTGTAGGTGTCGAGGCAGAGGAACCTAATTAGCAGGAGAAGAAGCCAATATACTAGGGCAGTAAAGCCAGAAATGACTCCTCTGAATTACAGATTATATACACAGCTGAAATTAGCAGGGGTAATTGTGATTTTTCTTTTGCCTTTGCACAGTCCCCCTCTTGACTGGCAGCTCCAGGTGAAGATGAGCTCTCTCAGGGACCTTCCTGAGGGCCACTGGAGAGGTTCTTGACCTTGGCCAAAAGGATCTACTGCTCTTCCAGGGCACCATTCCCCGTGCTGGGGGTGATGTGCAGAACACTCAACCTTCACTGCCTGGCTTTTACATGGTAACCTCTCTCTCTCAGGCTTGACACCTTTGTTTCTGAGAGCACTGCTGAAATCCAGACTTAGGAAGGGTCAAAGGAAGACTTTAACTTGCCCAAAGCATTGTCAGTGGTGCCCGTGTGCCCACAGCCATGCTCAGGGTTCCATACCACAGCTCAACAGCCTTCAGGCTTCAAGAATTGATTTTTCTTTCATCAAATAATCCCTGCTTTTCCTAGATATTGCTATCTTTGTTAAACATCTGTCAGACTGCAAATACCATCATTAAGCTGTGCTCCCAGGCAGACCAACACCCAGAGTGGGCTGTTCAGGGGGCACTGTGAGCTCCCCTCCCTCCCACTGAGGTCCCCCTGCAGTGCTGCTGCTCTGCTTGCTATGCACTGGGACACAGAAGAATGAGAACTTCTGCCAAATATTTCTAACTGTTATGAATTTATATCAGCTCAGAACTATATGCTTTTGAACACTGAATTTTCAAGTGGGTTGGATTTTTTCTTCTGTTCCTTAAAATCCTTTTTCCCCATTAAAAGGAAAATATTATGTTGTGGTGTGAAAATGAAAGTGCAACAGTCTGACTTCTATAATCCAATATGTTTGACACTTACATCTTCATGATGAAAGCTGCAAAATGCTGTTTGCTTATGCTTACATTTTTCATTAACAGACAATGACTTACAGGTCTGTGAGCAACACCAGTCCTGGTAACTCCGAGACAGGAACATTACCTAGATGCAGTGACTGGTACTGAGATGTTTCCTGTTTCTCCCCCCATTTTATCTTGGAAATGAATTCCTTTTTATCTTGTTCTACCACAAGAAAAAAACATAAGTGTTTGTTGCTTACTTTACCATTCCTCCTGCCATCAGTATCAAAGACTCAGTGTGTCAGTGACACGAAGAGATCCAGCCCTTTTGGAAATGGCAGTGTTAAAAACATATACACAGGCATGAAACAAACCTGGCTTTAGCTGGCATCTTTCTGTCAACCTTGAAAAGGCAAATACCAGTGAGGATAACGGGTGAGCTGGAAAATGCACCTACTGGGGATGGATCCCCTCCCTTGGGAAGGACCTCCTCAGGTCCTCTCTGCAGCTTCCTAGAAGGCTGCTCACCCAGCCATGGCTGTTCAGTTTGGTCCTGTGAGACTTTAATCTTTCCTGTCTGGAACCCAGCAGTGAGGCCCCTTTCTTGCTCAGAACATTCTTATCTGTTTTATCAATAGACTCATTTCATGTAACAAAACACAATCTGGACTTTTAATCAAGCTGATTTAAGTCCCTGCTTTTAATGATAACCAGATACAATCATAACCTGTTGAAGTTAGAGGAGGTATAAGATTTTGACTCATTTTTTTACTTGTTTTTTTTCCTAAATGGAAAATGTTATCTTTTCTAGATTATTTTGCCTTGTACCAGCACCAGCACCTGCACATCCAGTAAATATTTCAAGTCAATATTGTAATACATTAAAATACTGCTTAATTATAACAGCACAGAGCAGCTTTCCCTGAAATATGTCCCCTGAATACGACCAAAACTGCTTCTCAACCATCAGAGGCAGAGGCTGAGGCTGTGCAGATCTGTGCAGAAAGGGCACTGCTCATTGAGAAACAGTGTCAGATCCCTGCTGTCAGGATTGCCCACAGGGGACACATTTTACCATCTCATAATGTTTCTAAACCTTTTGAAACACTTCTGTGGTCTCATGGAGCTCTCCCCTGGCACTCTGTAAACAAAAGGTCAGGTCTGCTTTCCCCAGGCTGCCCAGCTAGGGGAGATGGCTCAGGGTGTCAGGATGTGTCCCGGGCGAGCGCGCTGAGCGCTGGATTTCCCTGCCAGCAGCCAAGGCCTCCACATCCTATTTTGCCTTTTTTTTTTGTTGTTTCTGCTAGGCTTTTTTTCCTCGACAATAAATGAAAACAAACCTCAATGGAAATTTTTGTTTTCTAGATCTTCTAAACCAAGGAATTAAAAAAAGAAGTAAATCAGAGATAAAACAAGCTATTCGTGTGGAGAAGCACCATCAAGGAATTTTGGTTCTTTTGCTAGGCTTGGCTGAAGAGAAGCCCTGAAGTCAACTAGTATCTGGACATATATTTTTGGCACAGAAATTAGTCCTGATTATCAAATACTGAAGGAGCAGTAAGGGTTGAAGCCTCACAAGAGAGCCTGGAGGAGCTTTACATAGTAGAGTACAGCTATTCTACATCAAATAGCATAAAAACAATATTTGTTTTCTCCCATTTGTTTACTCTGGGCTTTTGACAGAGCTTCCCATGCAGTGTCAGTTCTCTCCACTGTCTCTCCTGTCAGCCAGCACCAGCCACAAGCAACAAACCAAAAGCTATTTTTAAGTTTTCCTTCTCTCTCTCTCTCTCCCCACTTCCCTTAATTGGCTGGGTTCAGGTCCCCGTTTTCCCTTGAAGCTAGAGATTGCTTGAGCTCTCCGTGTTTAGCAGCAGATGGTACACTTCCCTCTGAGTTAATTCCCAAGCAGTACCCAGGGTCAGGGTTGCTAGAGGTGTTATCTTTCAGCAGAGATCCTGATTTTATAATCACCACCCATCCAAGCCTCCTTTGCAGAACACGTTGCTAAGCTGTGTGGCATTACTGGGTGTCAAACAGCTGCTTCACTCCAAGATGCTACTGGGATGCTGGGGATGCGACACAAACAGGTTATTCAATGGAGATTATCCACTATTTCTGCTAGTCAAACACAGCCTTGTCTCTGCAAGGTCTGCACACCACCATCTTAATCAAGCCAGGTTCAGGGAGGGTAGGAGATAAAGGCAGAAGGAGGAGACAGTGCTCAGGCAATACCCAAGGGCAGAGCAGAGTAAGGAATCCATGGCAGCCTGGCAGGGTGAGTGAACCAGTGAAAGAAAGGAGCTGCAATGGGGAGGCAGGGACACAAAACTGCCTAGTCAGGGAAATGGTACCAGAACCAGCTGCACAACAGAGATTGGGTGTTACCAAATGCAACAAACTCTAGGAAGATGCTGGGAATTTAGCAGATGGGCACAATAAATACATATTTTTAATTTAAAATGTTCTTACAATAACTCCAGTATTAGCACCATGGGTCACGAATCTATTAAAAATATGGAAATAAAGGGAAAATAAAAGGAAATGAGCTTGGCTTTCAGTACTCTTGATTCAATTGAAATGTTTCCTGGAGCTGAGAAAGATCAAAAGAAAATTAATGGTACTGTATGGGCACAAATAACATTTCACGGGGTTTGTCTGTGGTCACTGTAGCTAAAGGCTCAATAAAATCCTGCGTTTGAACCATATGACATGCAGCTGCTCTTCCCATTGCCCAGAGAGATGCCCCTGCAGAGAAGAGCTGAAGCTGCACTGCTCTGACCTCCCTCCAGAATCTTTACAGTTAGGCATCAAAAGGTTAGATAACCTGTTTGGGCTTTTTTCCCCAAGAGATGCTGTGGAGAGTTAATTTGAACTGCTCTCTTAGCAGCCTCTGAAGTCTCCCAAAGGAGCCTCGTTTGCCCTTCAGCTCCTATCTTCTGAGAATATTGACCTTTATCCTTATTTATGCCCCATACTTTTAACTAGCATAACATGAGACAGAATTTATTCTGTAAGGGACCCCTACGTTTTTCTGCAAGTAAGATGCTTCTCTACAGTCATTTAAATTCCAAATCCAACCACTTCTTCCCATTAATTAGATTTGTGGAACCAATGGGAACTATTAAAGCATGTATGGCATGATGAACAACCTCTGTGCTACACATAATTCTCTGGTCTCCTTTACTCCTTTCAGCCCCAACCTCACTGTGTCATCACTACTCACCAGCAGCTCTTCTCTTCACCTCCCTCCCTCCCTGTGTTCATAGATCTCACCAGAATTCTGCCTTCCTTCTACACACCACCACTCAGGATGGGTTTCCTTGGATCTCCCAGTCTATCCCTCTCTCTCTCACTGGTGTACAAGTGGCACGATGGGCACAGAGCTGTGCTGCTGGAGCACCAGACACCCAGCCCTGCTGCCCGAAGCACTGGGTATGAAATCTCACATTAAGGGCACTGCACTGCTTCCCTGCACAGCACTGAGGAGGAAGGCTGGCATCCTCTTCATCCTCCTCCCTAGAAACCAGGCGTTGGCTTCAAACTGTTATTGTTCCATGCAAAAAAAACCCAACTTCTTCCAGCAAGAAAGGAAGAAAACTACCCCAAAAGCAAACCAAAACACACCTTAATTCACTGTTTGGGATTAAATGAATTGAGGAATATTTTGTCTTGCTGCTTTT